>LOND01007979.1:9646-23376 GCA_014220965.1 Paragonimus kellicotti | reverse complement strand
AAATATATATATATATATATATATATTATATTTGCGATATGTTAACATTTCATTTACTCTCATCAGTCGCAAACGTAAAACATGCTAGTTATATACATCATATAGATAAGGACAAACAGGGACTAGACACGCCTACAAGCACACCAATTATTATGTAATCACGACCATGGCAACCCTGATAGGTTGTCTCAACAGTAGACAACGTGAGGTTAAAGTGTGAGGTACTTAGAAATTTTTATTCCAATGCACCAGTACTATGACACTCACCGTCCTCGCATAACTTCAACAGTTTATAGTGAATGCTACCTGCGTCGCGGTTGAGGTAACAGATAGAAAAAGGATGGGACCTAACTCTCGAAACTTTGTGTCTGGGCTTCAAACGTTCAAAACCAAAGTGTCCACATTTGGAAGATACAACAACCGAGTTGCAACTGAGGGTAGAACGAAAGCAGCAAGGCAATATGTTTGCATGTGTATACTCCACAAAAGAATCTTAGGCAATGTTGTCTACTCCCAGTGCGCTTCTAAATAAACGATCATCACAGTATTGAAGACATCCAAACGAGTTGAAGCCTGTGATACTTTATTTTTTTGTAAGCCTTCGTCGCTGTATCTCGATTGTTCAATGTAAAGTATAATTAAAGTAAATAATGCATTGTTTATCTGGTAAACTGTGTTCGCGGTTAGCTTTTGCTGCGAACTATACACATGTCAGAAAACTGTTGTGTAGATGTCGTCATACTCTCAGTTGCAACTCTGTTATTACTTTACAAGGTGTGAGCATCTTGATATTGGGTGCTTCTGTTCAGACACAGCGGTTTTAAGTCCCATCTCCTATTTTAGCTCCAAATCAGCCATATTTCCTTCTTTGGTAAATGGATGGCGATTGTGCACTCACATGAATCGTTGCCGCGCCGCTTTTGAAAACGGTACCAGTGCTAATTCGTAAATTTTCGGTGTTGAGTTGCACACATAGACACCGTGGTTGTCCAGCCGGCGAATTTTTCCTCGGAATCTACTGAATGTATACATATCACACTTGGGTACCTTTTCGCGACACCTGCACACGCGAAAGCGGTTAGATTGCTTTGCGGCACCGGCCCAATGAGCACTCAACACCTACGTTATTTATTCTGTATGGCTTGGAAATCAATCGATAACGCTAGTCTATAGGACCGTCTCTCATTGCCAGGTATGGACGACAGATCGGTGTCGAAGAAACAAATGGTTAACGCCAATTCGATTGCGTGACGCTGATACTTTAACCCGTTCGGAAGTATAAGGTTACAGACGGCAGTGAAAACGGCGGTTTAATGCGGTACTAAACAAAAGCCAGTAGGTTGAATAAAAGCGTGTTATCAACTTGACCCTCAACAATGCGACCAACGCAGTCCGAAGTGATGCAACAGTTGGACCGAGGACAGAGTTAGTTTGTGAGATTGACGGCGCACTATAGATAGTATAACCGCCATACCAATAAAAAGCAAAGTCGTGGCGAGTTTAACAAAGAGTGAGTCGCTGATTGGCAAGGGAATTGTTTGATAGGCCAACAAGAAAAAGGAGATGACTCAAGAGGATAATCAAACTCCCTGAATCGCGACTGTTCATTTTCTTTGTTAACTGACGGAAGGTAGGAGTCATCGGCTGTGTAAGCCGCTTCATTGACCATCTCGATATGAGAATGAGAAGAACGTTACATATCCCCCTTTTTCCAGCACACTTTCACGTATGCGTCTAGAAACCACTTGAAGGCCTCGTTATTGAGTGTCAGTACCAAATGAGCTAGTGGCGCACTTCATCTTTTAACGGCCTGTTGAGACAGAAGAAATACAATGCGAAGTCGTCCTTGTCACTGCTTGAGAATTGTAAAAGGCTGATCGCGGAATTGTTCTCATTTTGGAAGGAAAAATCTGCTCTGAACTCCTCCCCCATTAAATCTCATAAAATTCGGCTTATCGTAATAAGATAACTAAATAGTCGCCGATAACTCTAAAGCAACATATTCAGATGTTCCAGTGGCTGATGGTAGGTGAGGTCCCTCACCCGTGGCTGCTTTCTGCATTCTTTCAAGTTGAAAGGTCTACCTGTGTACAGAGGAATACTGCCGCATAACCGTACTCCAATCCTAGACGAATGTGAGACGAAAAAAAGCGAACAAAAAGCCTTCCTGAACAACTTAAAGATGGATTAAAGGATTTTTCTGAGCGTTCTCCTAGCGTAAACGCAAGTATATTCAGTATGGATTTGCATTTTGAGGGTATCAGACAGCAATATTCCGAGGTCTCGTTCGTTGCTACTCTGTGTTAACAACTACTCACCCACATGGTGTCCTGACATCTCCCAGTTGCATGAAGGAACATTTCTATGGGTCTAGAGGCTGGCTCCATTGAACCGTCCATCTCGACACCGTGTTGCAATATTTCATTGTTCTAGTCTCAAGACATAATCCTCCATAACTTCCTGTTATCACTGAGGACGAGGGCAAGTGACAGTAGCTTGTCCAGTAGGTTGTTAATGGAAATCGAAAGTAACAGGGACCCGAGCATTGGTCTTTGTGGAACACCACTAGGATCAGGCAACCGGTCTCATAAGTTTTGATTGGTCCTGACAGCGAATATTCTGCCATGGAGGAAGTCTGTTGTGAGGGAACTAAGCGTGAGTTTTCAACTTGGCGAGCAAATAATAATATGGAATCTTCTTAAAAGCTTCGCTGAAATCAAGAAACATAACGTCCACAGTCTTGTCCTCAGCCCTCACTTCCACCTATCGCTCTCTGGCAAGCATGAGGTTTGTCAAACGAGATCACCCTTTCCGGAATCCGTGCTGTCTTCCAGTGAAGCGGTCCATGTGCTCCTGAAGACGATTAACCATCAGTCGCTCTTTTACCTTGCCAAATACAGGTTAAGCGTACTGGTCAATAATTGACAGCCTCTGACCATTTTTATTTTTTGTACGTAGACGCAATCATTGCTTGTTTTCACCCCTCTGGCGGTACTCCTTGCATGGACTCCTGAAGCAAGTTCGTGAAGGGTGCGGATAATTCCGTCGCTAGTTCACGTAGCAACAAAAGGTGAATGTTGTCCAGGACGGAAGATTTGTTTTCATCTACCAACCTCGTCTTGCGTTCCACTTCTTCAACAGCGAACTATGTTTCTACAAGGTATGGTTCGGCACCGTCAAGCAAGTCGGCTTGCGTATTGTCCTGGTAGCAGATCGGAACACAATGCTGAGTCATTAACTGAGCCTTGTTTAAGTCCTCAACAACTTCGTTCTTATGCTGACCCGTCAGTGTCTGGATTGTTGCCTTGGTTCTCGTACGTCGTCGGATATACGCTCAGAGCCTGTTTTGTATTACAGCCTATTCCACCTGTTCTTCGATACGCGTCGTAGGAATCATGAAAATCTCGGTAGCTTATCCAGTACCAATGTCTACGTCTTAGGATGACACGCAATTCGATATCAATCCAAGGAGGCCACTTTGTATGGGGACGACTTTGAGACATCGGTAAAGACCGTTCCACGAGAGCCAGTCTTATTGTATACCATTGCACATCAACTGTGACCACGCTACCGCCCCATTCAAGGGTATGCGCGGCCTCCCTCATTTTTTCGAACGGAGTTCCACAGACAATCCGTCGAACCCGGGTGGGTACTGCTCGCGATTCACCTCTTGCCACCATATGTCCAACAGCACATGATCACTGCTCTCTGTTAGGGTCAAAATATCCACGCGATTACTGTCGGAGTTCAGTGCGGAAAACACCAGATCCAACTTGACGTAGCATCCGGCCGACAACCGCGTGGGAGCCGCCACATGTTGGCATAAGCAGAGCTCGTCGGCGACCTCTTGAAACAGTGATCAAGAAAAAACGGTCCAAACCACTGGTGTAAGCTGCTTTTCCCCAATTGATATCAGGTGAGTTAGTCTTCCGTGATTAGGCATTGGTTAGTTGCTCCAAAAATTTGTAACAGTTGAGCTGGAAAAATTCTAAGAGAGCGGTATATGACACCTAACATGATGGAACCGTTCAGTGTTATCTTTACTTTGCGCCACAGCCCTTCCGTCACAGTCATCTCTGGTTAGTGTTGACGTAACCGGGATATTCTGGCAGATGAGAAGAGGTATTACGTCGCCTGCTTGTCGTTCACTAGCACTAAAGCGGTCGGAGTGAAGGAGGATGAGAGGGACTTCAGCGTCCAACATTTTTTCTTCCATCGGCGTCAAACTCCGATTTTCTTCCTACCTCGTGCATACGAGTTCTTCAAGACTCTCGCAATGACGTCGGCGAATGTCGTCCTGCTAATAGCTAGGTTACCTGCCTGTGACAGCAGTTCTGAGATCGGGTGCCACAGAACACGTAACAATCACATCGTCCTCAAATATTGACTCTTGAGAAGAAGTCAGTCTAACATGTACAGAATTTTACCTGGTCAGAACGACTTCTTCTGAGGCAGTTGTATAGTTCAGCAGTGATTTCTGCGTAGGTACCAGCTGATCATCCGTCGCAAATGTCGCACTTGAAAGCTTGAGTTAACATCTCGATGTTTTCGCATTTCCGGCCGAGTCAGTGCTCCTGCGAAGGGCCGAACTTCATACCCTGATAACCATTCAATGAAACCCAATGGAATAAGAGAGCGAAAGTGGATTAGGCTCCCCGAACTAGTTTTTTTAATCTTTGAAAAAATGAATATCTACACTGTGCAGCCAAAATTCATCGAACGACCTGCTCAGGTCTTTTGCAGCTAATAAAAAATGCCACTGATGCGGCAGCACAATAATGGGCGAAAACCTGCAGATCATGACCGCAGCGATAAAGGCTTTGGACATATGTAAACAACGTTTGAACCAACATCAATTGTTCCTCAATGAATAGGTTAGATTAGTCGAATGTGACAGCTGTTTGGATTCGAATCACCTCATCGAAAAATGACAGGTCGTTGTTGCGTCAATCGGACCATCGTGTTAAACTCATCATCACATCTCCAATGCATTCGTCTGCACATGTCCTTTAATTAACTGGTTGAAATTTTCATGTACAAACTCACGACAGTTATCTGTTTAACATGTTGTACTCAGTATGCATCGTGTCCCTGCGTTGATAACATTGTGCCCCAAATTTCAAGAGATGATGTAAACTATGGAATCAGTTATATTTATTCGATCAAGACCCGGCACAGCACCAGGTCGTCAACGCCCTACGTAGTCAGCGATTCCGATTCAGTCAGCAAGTTTAATGTCAGTGTCACGAACATACTACTTTGTTCATTGGTTGGCATAGGTCTTCGCCAGTAACACTGCTACATCAGTTGTTCAGGTTTTATCACACGTTTCTGTGCGACACATCAATGAGAATGACTATTCAGTACTTTGTCGCACGCTGAACAACACGTCCTGTTTCGATACCGCCATAGGAGCTGAACATTACGCAGTCCTCTCAACTCCCAGACTTGTACAACTTCTTCCTGCAAACAAACTACAAATCAAGAACTATCCTCATATCAACTTGTTTGTCCATTATACCCCATAAACTTCTACTGTCCCAATTGGTGGTTTGCAACTGTCAGAATCATTTTTACTACACTGTCTGAATTTTGATAAGGTCTAGCACTTTTTTACACAGTTTTGTAATTCACTTATATTTTTTTACATCGCTGTTTACGTGTCACATATGTATTTTTATTGGCATTATTCACCTTTTGCTTTTGTCTACCTTTTACACCAATACACTTAACAGTATCAGTTAGGTTTTGGAACAGAAGATGGGCGAAGTTCTAAACTATGAAGAGAAATGCAGGACCAGTTACAACTTACACCTAAACAATCAGAGTTCAGCAAGCGAATAACCTGCCCTCGGGCAGGCATGACACACTCTAGCAAGTCAGCATCATTGCTAACAAACGATACCGGTACCGAAACAACACTGATTTTGAATCAATCCGTGTACACCTATCCTTTCTCCCAATAAGAGGCCGTTTGTCTTACAAGGTGCTGTCATTTTAATTGGAAACGCATATTGTGATTGGACAGACCAGAGATCATTCTTGGTTTGAAAGAATATTTGAAAATGTGAAAATATATATTATTCCTTTAACAGACAGCGCAAGCTGATTGTCCCAAAAATATTTGTTCGACCAATCTAACGGATATGTTTCTTGGGATTAGAAACTCCCTATAATCAGTTCATTTTAACATCATTGGAAGCGTTGTTTACACGCACCTACTTTTATAACTGTCCGTTCTCCTCCTAAATGGGAGCATCCTGTCAACAAGTCTTTTCTTGATTCTTTTACACCTAATAGTTCTGCATGTTAGACTGTTCTACCTTCTGTTTCCAAAGATTGCCATCTTCTCAAGCTATTGCTAACTGTGGCTCGCATTATTCGCAACTCTCCCTTCGTCTGTTGAGACGAAGACTTCACTCACTATGACTTCCGTTTCAGAACCTGATCAGTTGTCTGTCCCCTTGTTTATCTCTATTAATGTAGCTCATGTTTTCTCACGGCGAATTTTGTTGTTTCTTGTTTTGTGCTTTTTAAGAAGGTAAATTATAAATGCGGTCTCTTAGGTGTGTTTCAAATTGTATCAGAATTTCCTGCATAACCTTCCATATTTTAATGTTTCTGTTTGATTCATCACATCAGAGATTTACTGCGGGGATGCCTTCTAACCGTCACTTATCTCACCCTGTCAACTTGACAGAACCGTAGACTGTTATTCACGTGGCTGAAATCTTATTAGAGTTAGATTATTTCCTGCTATGTGCGATGAAGTTCTCTCACAACCTTCTCCACTTACTAAGCTGTAATTGTGTCTATACCTTTTCTTCTATAGTTGTACATAATTGCTCTACGCCCTTCGACTGTATCATGCTTCCTTGAGCTTGCCCACGATCATTACTCCGCAGCGGACGAACTACACAGTTAGGCCGGAATTTAAAATCCACTTCAGACGAATCCGATCGCTCCTTATAGGTCACTCGGCTTTTGCCTTCTTTTTCTTGTCCATTCCGTCTGATGCGTCAGTGCTTGTCCGTCTCTGTCCTTTTGTTTCAGTGTTGGTGCACTGTCTGGGTTGGGATACTACCAACTGCTTTGTTTCACACGTGTTAGTTTGGCAGGCTAGTTTGAGTTTGTGGGCTTATACACGCCTGCGGATACGTGCCCAACAAATCTCCAGGTGATCGTTGTTCTTGCTAGTCGCTGTCCCGCCAGCCTAGGACAAGTCGCCAGTCGATGCCTATTGGAAGTGTAGACAAGGCCAGTCACAGACACATATGTCCAATCACGTGCTTGCACTGTGGTTGAGTTTAGTTTAGTTCCCGGATTGATTGTAGTCCAGTGTGAATCATCACCAATCTGTAAAATACCCTTCGGGTTGTGTCGTTGTCCTGGTTGTGTTATGATGGACTGTCACGCGTACAACAAACATGTATGTAGCCGTAGCGGGCTAATTTTCTCGGGCAGACTGTTCCGGGTTGCTTGTGAAGCGGACTGGCAACCGCGTGTTGCTGCATTAGGACTGAATCGGCCGTGGTTGGAAGTTTTTATCCACACGGTTTGTGAAAAGCTAGGTTGTTATGACGAGTGAGTGGCGATTCTTACACCCTAGCCGAAGACCTTGACTGTGATTCCCACATATTTTGGTGTTAGTGTATTGAGCAATATCACACACATGAGACAGTCTCTTTAGAATTACATGGCGTGGTCTCTATCTATCTTGCAACTAAGGTTGAACATTAAGGACTCGCACTTCGGAGTCCTAGAGGGTACATTACCTGTTAGAGACTAACTTGTTCAGACTTTCGAATCACATTCAGTTTATGATGGCTTGTTTCGTTAGCTCCCTTAGTCTGTTTGGAACCGTGCTAGCTTCTGTGCAGATTTGGTGTCCTTTTTTCGATTTCAGCAGCATATTCGCTGTCTGTGTACCATCCTTCGCGTCGCACAACCATCACGGCGGGCTAATTGATTTCATGTGTTAGCTTCCGGTCATTTTGACATGAATGTGTAACTTATCCTCATTAGTTCGTTTAGGTCTTTTTAATCCCCTTCTAATACGAGATTCCGTGTTGGGTGAAAGCCACATTTTGCCATCAGTAAAGAAATGAAACAGCATAAAGGTTGTTGAGATTTGTTCTCTCGTATCCGTTTTCTCACAGCCATTATAACGCACTATCTCCTGGGAACTGCAGCCACACCGCTAACTGCTCCGTTGAAGTAACCTAACTTACTACCCGTTTTTTATTTGCATTGTGTGAATTTCTTCGACTGTAACCGATACAACTTGTTTAGCTTTTGTCAAGGCAACAGCTACTGGACTGTGTTAGTTCTACAGAGATTTTATGCAACTGTTGTCTTCAGTAACGTGAAAGGCTGATATTGCTCCCTTTCTCCAGACACCTTGACTACTAGTTATTAACTTGCACCTACCCGACATCATGTTCATTCATTTAATGTCAGTGTCTTCTGGATGATTTATGTGGATTCGATCGAATGCTCAGTTGATTCACTGAGCCAGTCACTTCAGCTACTCACTAGAGGACTCATCTGTCTCTCAAGTGTCGCATGGTTCACAAGAACTAGGAAATGAAGTGGAGCGACCGTTGTGTACGGCATACTTGCACATGTTTATCTCCTTTTGCTAGTGATCACACGTTTTTGACTCACTTGCCGATTTGGTTAGAGCTTGATCAATTCTGTTTGGACAGTTTTGTTAGATAGGGCTGCGACTAATTTGTGCCATCCTTTCGCTTGACTGGTAACTGTAAAACCTTGCACGGTCCCCAACAACTTTCGTGGCCATCTAAGTTGCATTATTCAACGTTAGCACGTGGAATAGCTCATTTCAATCAACTGGTGCGAGTTAGGGGGACCCTAAACAGACCGCGATAGACCTTGTATGTATAACAATTGTGTGGTTTGGCCGTTATTTGAGTGAAGCGTGTCCACATGTAGTGACGCAGAGCTGTTTGGACTGGTAAACTAATCTACACCAGGAGCTAGAGCATACGTTTGCAGCTCAGTGCTGTGTACGACTGCACATTTGTGTTTGATTTTGGAGCATGCGCTTAAGCATTTGTCTGTTTTCGGTTTTGATCACCTGTACATCCGTTTCTGTGTGAGTTCATTCCGATTTAGCCTCTCATTTTTGTCTCAGATTTTTTAACGTTCACTTTTGTAATCGGCATTTTTCCTTCTACTACTCGGAGCGTTCTTCGGTTTTCTTCTCCAACATTTCCTTCATCATCATCTTCCTGACTTCTTTACTTCAAAGTGACGGGAAGATTCTTATCATTTGAGTACCCAACTATGGCAGTTGTACATTCGTGTATCCAGGACAACGAACGACTTTAGTGGTATAAGTTAATTTCGGTTCACTTCAACTTTGGCTAAACACCTATATTCTAACTGTTATCTGTGGGACTTCGCTTCTGTGAAGTTACTTAATCTGTCTCACTTATACTCAGTCTAGTGCGTTTCGGACTTGGACCTAGCGGAACAGAATGCGGGGTTCTACAAACACACGTAAAAATCCATTCATATTCCATATTATTTCCTTGTTGCATCTCTACTAGAACTCGATTTCTCCACTGCGATCAATGTCAGTCCGTGATAGTTCACCGTCTCATACTGTCATCATTGGTCGTTCTCACAACGGCCCTACCCAGTCACGTTCCATACGAGCGCCATTATGCCCTGAAGGACCTCTATCGTCTAGGCCTACTCCCAGCTCCAGTGCTCCGTCATTCGCCGCACCCGGCTCTGAAGAGACCTGGCCCACTCAAACCAGCTCATGTGTGAGTTTCAGTGGATCCCGGGGAAGTGCCGACCATCTGGAAGCAACCGCCGGCGGCTTAGAGCAGTCACTGAGTCAGACATTGAATCCTTCTCCGGAGGAGTTGTTCAAGGAACTGGTCCACTTACGTCATCAGTTGGAGTTGTCACGTGAGAACGCAGCCCGAGCGGCCAATCGGCTCAGTCAACAAGAAGCCGAGTTGATGCATCTTCGTCAGTTGGTAGGCGAAAACCATGCGGAACAAACAGTGCACAGAAGACCCATGAAGCCGTTTCTCAACTCCAAACCTAAACAGACTGTACACGATGCCCAGCTGACATCTGGCATAGTGGTTTCACCCAAATCGGGGATCAAAGTTAACACCGACCAACCGGTGTTAAGTACCACATTTGATGAATTGGACGATGCGATGGCGCGGTATGTTTGTTCACGGATTTTCCGTGTACTCGTTTTATTACACTCACTACTTTGGAGATCTCAGTAAACTTGTTCATATCTATTAATTTGACAATATTTTGACCTATTCTACTGATTTCTCTCAGGAGTCAATCTTACAAGACTTCATTCCGTGATGGCGGGTTGCCTACACTTTATTTCCTTTTGCTCCAACGTGAACTGCTAAGCTGTTGTTTTGCCTAAGACTTCCGTTAACTTCTTGACAAGATCGCCGATCACAACACCGCATGCTCTAACCACATCATCGCTTTCAACACATCTTGACTCCATCCTCATCGTTGTTTCGTTTCCGTATGTTAAACATCGATTTGTTAACCCCGCGTGCATCAGTAAATAACGTAGACAGTGTTCAACATCGAAGACGAGTCACTAGCACATCGATGAATTTCACTAACGCTCGGTGGTTTTGGTTGTCATTCATTATTCAACTTAAAATACAAACTGATTTGGCAAACTGTCACAGTGTGCATAGGTGAATTCTCAGAGCGATTATTAACGTTTCTCTTCCATTAGTTGCCGAGGTGACAGAAAGCTGCTGAGAAAGACACTGATAATCCTCCGTGATCTAAATCCACTCTGCGCAATCAATGTTAGTTCTCTGTTTTATCGTGATCACTTTGATCCTGTTAGAATAATAACCTAAGATGCAGACGTCCAAATTCCGTAGTTCTTTCGAATGTTGTCTTCAAAATACTTAAAGATGAAGAGATATCGTGATGTTGCCTTTTCGCGCAACCGACTAATATGGACGAAAGAAGGAAGATTTATTTTGGGATATGGAGACAACAGTTTGACAATTTGACACAAGATGGAAAGATGTTTACCATTTACTTTACTCATCCTGTTGTTTGCATCGGGCAAAAATAGTCAATACTTCGAGCAAGACCGTTGCAATAAAAACCCTTCCGAGACCACCAATACTTTCATCCTATCTAGACAATCATATGTTGCTTTGTTATGAATTAACAAGATCGTTGCTAAATTTAACAACTCTTGAAAACGTTGTGATAGATACAGAAAACAAGATATCGGTATCTTTTGATACCCAACACTTGGTAATGCGATAACGTATAATGGGGAAAGCGCACAGTATTAAGTATTCCCGCTGCCGATATATTTTTTTTCGATAACATTTTGTCTTGGTTTGCACACTCATTAGGTGTCCGAGGCGTAAAAGTGAGATAAAAGCACGAACCATAAAGGCGTGAGAAGGTGGAGCTGTAATGGTATTTCCTGTTCAACCATAGATCGATCTACGAGCAGATTTTAATGATTCATTCGTGAGATTCGAACTCAACATTCTTCAACACATTAATCCCTGGAAGTAAATGAGAGCGTATACGGTTTATGCCCAATCAATAATTAATTTAGAAAATTGTAGCACATTACTCATCAACTTTGTTAATAGCTGTATGTTGGTTCACATTTATGCTTTGCCGGGCTGTCCCTTTTTTATCATTCGCGCTCTTGGCTCATGATTCTAATTTTCGGGTAATAGCTCTTCTTAGTTTTCTTCACAGCTGAGACTTGTACAACTTTACAACAATCACTTCACCTTTATTCACAAAATCAGCCCCACAGATGTGATACCTGACTTCTTGTTATCCTTCGACCGTTTGTTCGCATCTTTTTCTGCATAGACTTGAACAGGAGCAAGCGGAACTTCAACGGGAACAACTACGAATACGAGCTCGTTTGGTTGCCTCCAGACTTGCTCATTCTGCTTCCCAGTCTGCGGCCGGAAATTCTAGTCCGTCTTCATACTCTGCTAACAAGCAACCTTCTCAGGTGACAAAAACTAGCCCATCGATTGATCCAGCCTCCAACCGACTTCGCACACCTTCGTTGGTCTACCGTTTCTCAGAACCTCCCTCTAGGTCTATGTCTTATGGACCCCGAATTCGCCATAATCCTCCGCCACCTCCTCGAAATCATACCTCAACCAGCAATAATAGATATGCTTTTTAGACGTTTTTTATCGTAACCCCTCCAGAATGTCAGACTGCCGCTATCAACCTAGCTACCTTTGTCCGAAATGTTTATACTCCATTTTTCGTGTGTACATGCCTTTGCGACTGTGCACACATGTACTCGCACAAATTCTCCCCGTCATATGCGATTTAACTGTGCATAAAAACATCCCGAGTGGGATCTGTCTTGTCAACAATCCGTTTGTTGTTCAGAATTTTATATTTTTTGCATTCATGATTTCTAACTTTTCCATTGGTCCCATGCATCATGGAACGCATGCCAGATTTCCTTGTAAAGCAACACATACGAATACTTTGACTTCTCTAGTGATAAAGCTATGTTGCCAATGTGGATCGAATATACATATTTTTCTCTCCTTTCTGCTCGTTACCCAGTTTATAGGAAGATGCGGGTCGGCAGCGCTTTCTTCTATCATCTCATGTTTTAAAACGATGCTCTAAGGGCAGATATTCAACTATGTCAATATCACATTCTAGTCTGTAAGAGATTAAATAAACCATAGATATTTTCGTTAGAAAATAACCAGAGTAGTCATGAAAAGTGAACATTGTTGAAGACTGATAAATATAAGTGGTGGTGGAGACAGATCGTATTGAAATGAAATCCAACGGTTGATTGTGTCATTAGGGCACACACCGATGGCGTTCTTGAAAGGGCCGGTGGTTACACGCAATCTAATTCTTTCAAATAGGAAACGTATGGTTATAATGCCGGACAATTATCAGTACGCTATATGAGTCTCGGAATGCTCTTGATTTGGCTCACTTGCACTGCCTTATGATTAATTGACCTATGAGAATGTCTATTGTGATAACTTTGGTTGCCTTCTGAAGGTTCATCTGGCTTCAGTAGTTACGACAAGCGGACTCAAGCATGTCATCGGTCATGTTGAATAACAACTCTAGTAGTACTGATACGAAATTCGAGATCAACAGAATGATATTAGTCTCGAACTTGTGTACGAGGTGAGTAGTTCGCAGGATTTGGCTGCATACCGTGCGAACATTTATGTAAATTTCATCGAAGTTTACGTTGTAAATCTTCTGTCATCGTCAAGCAATCTACTCTAATGGAAGCCAGTTCAATATCTAGAATCATACGACATCACCAGAAACCGATTCAAGTCCGAACTATCATCTGTTTGTACCCGATCGCGCAAAGCTTATAGAGCCTTTGATTAACTCACTTCTAGGCGGTAAAAGTGCCCTGCATCTAAATCCGAAACTACTGTGGCATTTATTGACGTTTAAAAGACACTCGACTCCGCAGTTATGCATTATTATTAGCAAAAGTGGTTTACCGATCAAGATGGCCGCGAATGTATCGCACACCGCTGTAAACTCAGTGCCTTAACATATAATTCACAACGACACCGAAACCGAAACGCGCCTGGGTCACTTTCGGACTAAAATTCTTAGCCACATATAGGACTATGGGTTATTTCCGTCCTACAATCAGCGTCGTGATTTCATCATCTTCACGGACC
>LOND01007978.1:7157-21785 GCA_014220965.1 Paragonimus kellicotti | reverse complement strand
CAGCAATTTACAAAGTTCGGAACAAATGTGTATCACCACCGCTAGGCTCATCAAGTTTAAAAACATTGAAGTGTGTTTTCTGTCATACAGACCGTGGAATCGGCTATCAACATCGAATCTTCACAATTTCATCTGGTATTCGCTGCAAGAAGCAAAAACCAAAAACACAGAACAGTGGTGTGTTTGTGAAAAAAACTAGGAAAGTTCATAGTGGGATTCAAACTGAGGCTTCAACTTTTGCCACTTGGTTTTTGACCCAACTGATGTTTCGGCGTGGAGGCATGCATGAAGTGCATTCAGTGGTTCGAATCTAGCAGAAATACAGATTTCGTACACTTGGACCTTTTCAACAGTATGGTTTTTTTTCAAGCTCCTGGATGTTCTACATAACTTCACCGCGATAGTCAAGTAATGTGTCTGTGCTTAAAACTTGACCGTGTTCCACCAAACGTTTTAACGAACATCATGAATACAGGAAATCAGGTTGAAACTCTACTGTATGAATGTCACGGTAATGGTCCTCGGATGGTTCCAAATTCGTCAGACAAAAGTTACCGGTCCCCATGTTTCTGATCGTTGTTTGTTATTAGAGTCAGGGACTCTCTGACCGATGGACGCGAGGTAGCGAAGGATGAACCCTATGACACATGTGACCTCCGCTGCAATAGTTACAGTGCTCTGTTAGGTCAGAACAGTTGATTCCTTCACGCGGACACCGTATCACGTGAACGTGGTGTGTAGCGTTGACTGACGGAAGATTGTGAACCCACCAGTTAGCAGTAGGGTCGTCACGACCGTAGCTACCAGATGAACACACTTGACTCTACAAGTTCGAGCTATGGCCAAACCGTTAGCAATGTCGATACTGTGGCAACGGTTGATACGGCCTACCAATTGCCATATGATCAGAAGAGGGAGATGAAAGAGTGAGGCTTAATTTGTAAAACCCCCACGCCTAGACCAAATTGTTCAACTGGTTAGGTTATTCGAGGATGTTGAGTTCATAATGTCTAGCGGTTTAGCTCGACCTGGTTCTCCTCTAACTGCACTACTGCTATCGAATTCCAGTCCTACATTTCGTCGCCTATTGTGACAGCAGACTTTGCGACCACCCGCGCGGTAGCATTAATTTATACCGCCTACTATCTCCCGTGTGAAAAGCAGGAGTCATCACAGAGGGGTTCGGGTGCGAGCAACTTAAAAACAGCGACAAGTGCGTGAGAACAATATATCTGTTCGGCCTTAGAGTTGGTGAGCTGCAAGGACGGCATGAAGAAAGTGAACCCAGTGGTTGGACACGAAGCGGATGTTCGTAGCTCCCGACCCGAATGAGTCAAACGTCTATCCAAAACACAAGTGAGTAGCCGATGACTGAAAGTCATCCCTCATAAGCAAACCTGGATTGCACAAATCGCAATCGGTCACACTAGGCAACCACATTTTATCCTCATATTACCAAACCGTAGGTTACTAACTCAAGAGAAATATCGCTAAAAATGGATAGGCGGTATTTAGTGGCAATATCCAAAAACTGATTTACAAGATTTATCCCTAAATCCTTTGCAATCTGAAATCACATAACTGGAATTCAACTCGGCTTAATAGTAGCGTGACCGATCGCCAAAATACACATGATCAGTTTGCACGGAAGCTACTTTGACCAGTCTTCTCTAGGTTCGGTCAGTTCAACACCACTCAACCCAAGGACGACCTGACAGATCGCACACCGGCAGACACCGTTGTGACTGTTCACGTCCATCATCCGGGCATACAATCCCCTTTTTTGATTCCCTCTATTGAACTCAAGTCCTTCGACACATCACAGACCTGGTTGTCCAGCTTGTCCTCCAGTTCCAGCCGAGGCATGTATCACAATCATACATTATAACATAAATGAAGGTTGCAGACTCCAGTAATAATGTAATAGTAATCTACCTGTCAGATTAAAGTTTTGGTCACCACTATCAAAAAACTACTGTTCTTACATCTTGTCCAGTATGGGAGTCTCCAGATCTCCCGCATGCTCTCCTAAAATTCACTGTTCAAATCCCGTTCTATTTCGTGTCCGATTATACCATAACTTCTGCAAACGTTACTCTTAAGTTAATGTCTGTCTCTTATTGATTTGCTATGAACCATCCATACAGAAGGTGTGGTCATCGATGAGAACCAGTTAGAATTGCCCCTACAAATTAGTCTTCAATCAACCCCTGTCGTCCACAATTTTCTTCTGATACGTTGATCAATACTGTTTTCATGTACATCACTAGACGAAAACAAGCAGACTGGTTTGTTGCGCTCAGCTATACGAATCTTACAAGTACGCGCTACGTAAGCCACAATACTCTCGTTCAGACTAGCTTTAATGGCTGAGCACCCACCCGCTCAAGTGTGCAAAACAATTCGTCGTTGCGATTTTCGTTCACCTGCTTTCTGAGGCCTATTGGTCGTTAATTCAACCACCATTCCTCACTCGCTCCTACTTATTCCCCTCATCAATTCGTCCAGACAGGAAGGTGTCAACGGTAGGTCAAGTGAATGCTTCTTGTAGTAAGTCCCTTTAGCTCCAGCAATTACGGACGTAATCGAGGTAGATCAACCCACCGTTTCCAGTTAATTACATAACAGCACATGCATGGACTGTACCACCATCAGCTTTGCATTGTAGAAAAAGAATCGTAACTCCCTAAGACTTGTTCCTACCCTAGTCGACCGCCGATTGTTTGGGTGCTCATCAGTCAACATACCGTGTCCTATGGAACTGTGGTGAGTCTGAGGAACGCGTGAAGGCCACTTGTGGCTGAAAGCTTCTGGTTGGATGAGTGACCAGTACTGATCACTGGTCACGACATCGATAAGTACCAAGAGCCACATGGCAACATCATCCTGACTGAGTGAATAATCAGCTGGCACATGTCCGCAAAAAACATGGCCAGTTTACACGAGAGCAAAACGGTTAACATAAAATGTGTGGTTGTCGAATCCGTGCAAACTTGGCAGTGTAAACCACTTTCGTGTGAACCATTCTCGTCCCAAGGGTGTATGTGCAGTTGTCACTATTTTCTTGCCGTTTTTCGATGCATTTAACATATTGCCGATCCAGTGGCCCTAGTCCCAAGACGATACCATTTTCATAGCACGTTACATGGCTACCTTAACAGCGAAGCAGTCAATGCGGACTGTTCTTCAAATTGTAATAAACGGAGTAGTTTCCCCACACTGATTACTATCATGCCGCTGTTTGACAATGTCGTTTCATATGAGCTCGATCGTGTGAATACGCTTGATGGAAATCGACTGGACCAGTTACATGCTAGATCCTCTAAACCAGCGAAGGCAGTAGGAACGGGTCCGCTCTCAATGAAACGGTTTAGTTATGTACTCTTTTTAACGGTCGTGCACATGTCCAACAGTTCGGTTGTTGTCGTTCCGCCAATCCCACTAGTAACAACGTAAGCCCGTTCTGGTTCTCGGCTGACCTTTGTCAAAACAAGCAGCTTCGGCAACATGGGACCCATTTGATCATGTGTGTGTGTGTTGTGTGCCATTGTCGTAGGTGACATGATTAATTGGCATTGCGCATGTGTGCATGTTGTTAGGCGAATTGCTGGCGCGCCTTTGGGATTAGTTCAAAGATCACCAAGGTAATCGTAGTGCAACGTACGGCATAAAGGGACAAACGGGTACGTTAGCGGTTCAAATAGGTTCACATGTATCAGTTATATCCACATTTTTCTTGTTCACATCAGTCAACGACTACCGTCGTTCGGACCCCACCCACTCCCATTTCCAGAAACCTGTTTGTCTGTGGGTTCTACTTTCCTTTTCTTAAAGCTTTGTCGGTGTTTACTGTACGATGAGTGTTTCTCTGTTTCTTCTGCAGGTCTCTACCCATCTTGTATTTTGATTTTACCTTACACCTTATCCATAGTGCACTAACATGTACTTCTATAATGGAATGCTTCTTGCGTCTTATCTGTTTCATACCGTTTTCCAGATTCCAATCTATCGATCATATTAGTAGTCGTGATTTGAAATGTATTGACTATAGGCTGCGGGGACTCTAGGTTATGGAGTTTATGAATTGCCCGGATTGCGAACTGTCGTGGTTTTGCACTATCAAAGTTTTATTGCCGACACTGTGACTGTCGGGACTGTGGACCGTTTTTCAAAACAGCATCGTAAACGATACGTTATTTTATCTATTGGCGACTCCACGTTGTGTACATATGTGGGTCAGGGCGATTGTAATGTCTGAAGACTGTAACCAACGTACACTACAAACCACGTGAGTCAACTTCCTACCGTGCTTACTATGAATCAGTAATCAGCACAGCTGTCTCAGGAAGGTATGACTGGAGTTCTAACATCGGCCGTGGCAAGGAACATGCATTACTAACGAGTTCCTAAAAAAATGGCTAAACTCCTATATATGTTTTCATTCGAAACGGGAGCTGACCGAAATGCCTATGAATGCCAAACAGCTTGTGATCAATTGTAAGAGTTATGTTCAGTTGCCGAGAAAGGTGATGTACTTACGAAGATGAATTGTTATCAATAATGCTTCCATATAAGCGATGGGCTTGCGCAAAAAAAAATAAAAAAAAACAAAGAAAGTTCAATGAACTCATTGGTCACTGTGTATTTCCGTCAGACAAAGTGGGAAATGGAATAGGCACTTGGCATTGTCAATCCGAGGGGATTAGCTAGGACGAGTGTTTAGTTCACATTCTCTATTGGCTGCATTTATACGCGGACGCTCACTTTTCGCTTTATCCATCGCTCGGCTGCCTGCTCTCTGACGAATGCCCGTTAGATTTCTAGTTTCCGGTTCACATTTACATAAATGCCCCTCACTGAGTTTGAAACTGAACGGATGTGAGACTTCGCGTAATCGCGGATGGGACAATACGCTCGGTGTGAATTTCTTGAGGAGGTATAGAGTACCTTCGTAAGTTTCATTACTACTGAACATTATCTTATATCAGTGTTGAGATAAACGGCACTAAACCCCTTCCTTGTTGCGCGGCTTGTCGATAAGCTCCTGCTATGGTTTTTTGTGCGTTATGGTTCGCATTTTCGAAAAACTTTTGTGCAGCGGTCTGGGGGCGGCGACGGCGACACGTTTGTCTAAACCGCTCTGGGTAAACAGAACTAACTGCTCTTGTTCCTTTGTTGTCTTACTGTGTTTGTCAATTATACTCGAGTAACAAAGGAATATGTTAGGCCTTTCTCGATTACTTAACCACACATTAAATGACAGTACGCATTGATCTACAGTCTATACGGTTATAAAAATACAGCTTGATTCCTCTACTGGACAAGGCACTGCGACGCAAAAATGTGATTACTAGATAGGTATTATTGAAGGCGGGACACTATGAATTAGGTAGATATTCCGTTTCTTGAAGCCCGAATAGCTTACGAAACGGTTTGAAACTGAAGAGCAGTCATGACAGAAATCGACTTTTACGGTGGCTCTTTGCAAATCCTCGTCAGCTAACATCGAAAGTTCATATAAAAAACCCTACCGCTTCACATAGATTAAGACGAGAAGCATGATTCCAAATATCAACGCTTTCATTCTCAGACCAACCGCAACTTCTGCGCATAACCCAAGATAGACAAAAATGTTGCATAGCCTATCATCTACAGCTATACACGTTTGGTGTTAACACTTACATACAGGCACACGATTTCACTTTTCTTTAAGGTTCAATCGTATAGCGCTCTTAGGCTCAAAATGCTCACTGTTTCCACCTGACTGAAACATATAGCTGCGTTGCCTTACCACGCTGGCCAGTGTATAATCATTTTTCTATTTCACGGGAAACGGTGAAACACAACGACAAACACAACAGCAACCGAACTCACGTGGTTGTGCGGCGGATCTGCTTGAACAAAAAGTTGCACGGCGGAGAAACGCGATCAATAGAGTTTGGGCTCGTGTACAGTATTCCCGTAGTTCAGAGTTCTCCGTCCGAAACTCCACAGAGTTCAAATGGAACAGACGATTTCCTCATAACGTGTTCACGGCATTGTGTTCAGATGAACCACGATACATCAACAATCGTAGATTTAGGTGTAATTAGAAAGTTGCATAACTTTTCATTACTTGAAGGGCAGTACACATTCATTATTTCGTTGTATTAGTGTCAACCGCTCAATGGTGCTGTCTATACTGGTGTACGGCACTGATAACTTGGACCACTGTATCAGCCCGAAACGTGCGCTATGTGCGAGCCCGCTTCCTCATAGGTGCAATGCTCGAGACCGCTATGCTTCGCATATGCCGAACGGATGATCTCGAACATGCAGGTATCATGCGCGCCGGACGGACATGGAACAGATCTGGAGCCATGTCTGAATATGCTGAAATCAACCTTTGATTGGCTAGGTCCACGTTCGCAGAATGGGCGATGACCTCGCTAATTCGAAAAGCGCTTCTGTCTGGACAACTGAGGATCAAGGTAAGGCGAAAATCCTCGGTGGTGCAAAAGCGTGACACTACCAGGGATGCTGTGCAGCGTGAGTCTTTCGACGTTGCTAAAATTCGATTTTAATGATTGGGAGACTTATGCGTAGAACCGAACGGTACTGGATGGAATACGATTCGGGACTGAAGTTCCGCGAGTTCTCGAGGAGCACGTGTAATTGCGCGGGCCGAGAACGGACAGGGCGTGCGGGTAAACGCAAAGCGCAATCCGGTGCATGGTGCCAGAGTGCCCATGCATTATATTGGCGTTGGCGATATGTGTGGGCGGTTCTCTCCGTGCATCTATCCCCCTCTCCGTGGCGCGGCCTGCGACTCTAGTCAAGCACTCTCCTCGTATCTAGTGCACTGTCGCGCGAAGAGACGACGAGTACGATAGGCCTGAGGTAGGTCATGACAGTATATCTGTCAGCATCTCTGTTACTGATTGCATCGAACAAGAATATGGTCGTTTGGCTACTTAACGCGCTTCTTATTATTCAGAACCTGGGTGTCTGCGTTCTTCTACCCATTGTTATCTTCAGCTTTGTTGGTGTATTGTATGATAAATGGTTTGCCTGTTCTTTTCGTAGTCCAATCTGAAATCTTGTTTCTTCCCTTAACTCTCATCTCTCTTATAATGCACTAACAATGCACTTAACATTCACTCGTATACTGAAATGCTTCTTGTATTACATTTCACATATCTTTCTTCTCAGTTTAGATCTTGTCATTGCAGTCTCTCTCTGTTTATTTTCCGAGAGATAAGGGTTTCCTTTTCCTGCTAGCCATTCAATTGGCTAACCAGCATTGGCCGGCTGGACACAAAGGCCTCACTCACACACCTACTGGTCTTATTCCTTCGGGTTTACACCGGATACGTGATGTGTGAGTGGAACCACAAGTGGTGCAGCGCAAGCCACTTGGGGTGATGGTTTGAAGCGCAGGCGTCCTCTGGCTTCGGTCACTGTGACAGGCTAATCCGTTTCGGATGCCGCCAACCATGTTTGCCTTTACAGTTACACCAATTAAAATGTTGCAGAACTGTCCAGTTTATTTCGGAGTGCCACTGCCGTCGATCTGTTCAGACGAGACAGAAACTACAGTATACATCTTTATCCAGTGATTTCAAACTGACTGTTGTATGATGGCTCAGTTGAAGTAGCAAATGGATCAATGTAGCACTACTTTGTAGGTTAATGTCGGTGGTGGACTAATGCGGTAGCTGACTGGACACACTGTCGATGAACACAATTAAGATGTTAAATCAAACAATTTCTAGCTTTATTGAACCACCACAAGTAGCGGACAATCGCGCTGATAGTTCCTCTCCTTTCCGGTAACTCCTCTGATAATAACTTTGTGTCTCGAAACCATACTTTCTTATATTCTCTTTGTAATATGAGATAGCGACTACGTGGTTCTGAACACAACATCCCTTTGTGGACATGGAAAATTCGATCAAGTGAGACACGCGCGGTGCTGCAGGTCGACCATGTACAGCCTTGACAAGGACAATTTCAACGGATTACCCTTTTCATTGACAAACCGAGATGATGTGCTACCCGTATATTTCGACAAGATAAGACACAACCAGGGGTCACCAAATACTGTACCTTTCACGTCTGCAGAATGTGTTTAACCTGTCCAGGAACACTGTGTTTTGAAAATGGGACAACATCAGAGTTGGAACAGTATATGAACATATCGGTGTTGAGTTCTGAAACGATCTATTACTTACATAATGGTAATCCATCCTACAGGACGTCTGTGAACCCCCACCCCAATGTAAATGTATGGTTTATTATTGCAAAATGCCTGACAGTTCAGGTAACGAAATAAGCGAATTTCGTTACGTTGGATCCATAATACCAAATTTTGGTTTAAAGGGGCGGCTCCAATGACATATCTGCCATTTTCTCCAAACTCATCCAAGCTATTGTCAACACAATTTTTATAAGGCGGTGAGCCCATTGAAGTTTTGACCTAATCAAATGGTAAATCTTTGTTTGAAACATATCAGGGTTCAAGATAGGAAGACTACTGAATCATATCTTGCAAACTTACAATAGCCGGAACTGAGAACAATAGTACATTTCACGAAGTGAGTTTCATTGAAGGTTTTAAACTTGATGAGCCTAGCGGTGGTGATGCACATTTGTTTCGAACTTTGTAAATTGCTGGCGAGCATTCACTCTGTTAAATGATCGGTAGGATTTGTCAATACATTCTTACTGTTCGGTACCCAGATTATTCATACGAATGAGCAGTAACCACCAGCATTAAGAAAAAGCAACCCATTACGCTGCCTAGTGGTAACTGAGTCCGGTTTTCAAAACTGCAAACAGTCAGAACAAGAGATCTGATGTACTCAGAGCCATCGCTTAGGAAATTCCTTCGAACACGCAATCCATAGCACCTACAAATGAGTTGCGCGTTAACCATAGACCTATTTTCCATCCCCTCATTTGTCATCCCCTGGCAACCATAAGTTCAGCCCACCTTCCAGCCTCGAATTTCAATCGCTCGAGTAGTTATTGAAATGAGAGTGCTAATGGGCGTGTCTTCAGTTGACTTGATCGAAGTCGGGTTCCTACCTGGACCACAGCAACTGTGCTCGTGTCCCGCTTATCACAACGTTTGGTGAACGATGTCCCAACGCCAGTCTGTTCAAACAGGAACTTGCAATAGTCAATCGGATTGGCTTACTGGCGAGTGTCAGTCAAGTTTGATGAAATTGGTTTCATGCTGACTAGCTGTCAGTAAACGATGGCCAACAGATCTGATAACGGAGCAGATGTTACTTTGCCTCGGATGCCCATGGTAAACGCAGCAGCAGATGGAATTCGTGAAGAGAAGTGGACATTTTGCCACATCAAGCTTGCAAAAACCAACACAAACGATATCTGCACAGAGGTTACTTAACGGATTGAACAAAAACTCCGTATTGATTTACTGGACAATGAGGAACAAGACTTTACCGTCAGATTGATGGCATTATTGGCGTAAACCTGGATATCAGTCACTGTGATATATGAAAAACGTTAAAAAATTGAGCCGTTTCCCATAATAGAGCAATGTAAACATTTCATGCATATCACTTTCAAACCATTGCGCTGACAAAATAAAGTGCTAGTTCTCCCCAACTGGTGTTCCGTTTTATGCTGCTCACCTAAAACTGACCATTCATTGACCGGCTCTGCCCTTGTGTTAACCCTTAAATCAAAGATTCAAACCGATCTTGCAATCCATTTGGCTACCAGTCCAAAGTAAACAGGAGTGATCTAAATTCGTAATTATCATGCTAAAGCAATTGATGTGATCGTGTACATACAGATTGTGATAATGAAAACGGTCAAGACCTCGTCAAGTGATAGTTTGTCAACATGAATGCGGTTTATCGTGAAAAAAAGCATGGAAAAAGAGAACTGTCACTAGAAACAACGGTCGACAGCCATAAAAGTTAAGCTGAACGGAATTAAGACTATATCATGCACGTTATAAGTTGATCTTTTGAAAACTGTACACTATGAACGAAACGTGTAGTTGTGATAAAGTTGTGGTAGGTTATTTCTTTTCTAATGTGGTTGACAATGTTATATATACTTGTTTTATGGGAAACGTAGGAAATTACCCTAGTAGACACAATGCCAGAGACATGCTTTGTCATCCATGATGTTACGGTAGTTAATGGAAGCTCCAGATGCTTGATTTACCAGCTCGAAGCTCCTTTATACGTAACAAGTCCTATTTCCCTCTCATCCTGATGTACACTGTTTTGATCAAACCCTGAAGCGATAGCTTATTCAGTTCTGCGTCATCGGTATTTTGAGGAACCAGGTGGATCTCATTCACTAATTTACATGAAATTGTAGAGCTGAACATCAGATTGTTGAAAATGAGCAAGTAAGGATGAATATTTTTACCAAAATATTTTCCTTCATGTAAACGGTTGAGTGCCGTCATTTACAATGGGACGTCGTATTTGTGAGTAGATCGTAAAGCAAATTTGTTCAACCGGGTGTCAAAGCATCTGTTGAGTATCGTTTGGATTACGTGTCTTTACTTTGCATTCTGTGTGGGATACACTACAAAATATACTTTTTGACGGTTCGTTTAAGACGCAAACGTTCAACTTAACATGGTTTTACGTTAACCATTAATCGATGACTGGGTTTACAGAAAGTTGACCTTCAGTCCCATATTGAATAATTTACAAATGGCTAACGACATCCGATTCCGGTCGTTAGTGAGTTATTTGAAAACTCACAACTTCTACCTACCATGATTTTGCTTACTTGCTTCAATATATCAGAACATCAGCTGCCTTGGGATTTCTGTCCAGCCTATCAAGCTGGTTGGGTATTAGAATGGGACACCTTCATCTAGGTGTGATGTCTCGGTGCTTTCTTTGTATGCATCAAATACCTAGTAATATGAATATTTGACAGTGTGGGTAAAAACGGTCCAGATACTGCGGATTTTATTGATGTGGCACTCAATTTTCTGTGCCATACAACACAACAGACCACTCCATGATTCCAAGGGCAAGTATATTTTCCATCTAAAATGATAACAGTTGACTAACCAATGTTTCCGTCCCAATATTTCTAATAGACAGAAACTTGAAATCACGCAATCACATCCAGCGATTTATATGGGCAAAATAGGATATATTAAATCTGTCTGACTATAAGTAGTTGAGTGGAGAATCATTCGATTATCAAGGACTACAGGTACGTCGAATGCATGTACCCCTTATGTCCGATTTTAACACTCACATTTAGAGGAAGTGTTTATTTGACCATTATAAGCAACGAACGCGGCATTCAAGTCTAGGTATTGTCAGAGATTATCAGTAGTGTATGACCCCCTGATCTGGACTGTAACTTATGATCCTAGGAGTTGTTGTGTAAGCATGTTAACGACTACTCAGATAAACTCACACTAGACGGTTGGGTATTCACGTATGAACGTTGAACCACAAGCAATCTGTGAAGACTGCTCAACTTGTCCATAGTTCTATTGTTGACTATCGACAGCCTTTGGGGTGAAAAGTCTCATCTATGTTGTAATCATTGAACTCATTGGTTCCGTTCAACGAATTCTGATTACTTTGGAATTAGCCGGGACATTTGGGTGACGGGGTGGAGGTGGTCCCTGAATAACTGAAAACAACTGGTTACTTGTAATGAGATTGGAGATTTCGACCTGTCTAGGAAGTCCTAATCGCGGGGTTATCGATTGGAGTTAACAGACAGTAACTGTCTCCTATCGAGACGATCGGGCAACCTGATCATTACTCACAAGCGAAAGTGGTTGAGCGTTCACATATGATAATTCGGTCGTGCCTAATGTGAGGTCAATGGCGCAGTGGCCTCATGAAAGCGTGGCCGGAGTTCTAGTCCCGGCAGTGGCAAGGATATGCACTACTGACGAGCTCTAATGAGAGCGAAACTCGAGTCTAGTGCTTCTTTCGAAAGGGGCCGACTGGAAAGTCTATGGGAATGCGACAGCTGCGATCAATTGTGGGTGATGTTCAACTTGAAATTAACCAAATCCCCGACTACTCATCAGTACTTGTAAGTAGTTAAATGTGATGTCAGCGAAAATTCTGGGTGGGCATTAGAAACTGCTAGACGAACTTTAGCCTAAGATTATGAACTTTCAAATGCAGTACTACTGTAACTCCACCGAATGTTTTCTGAGCTATCATGAACTGATTCTCCGATTCTATTGACAAGAGAAAAAAATCGGTCGAATAATAACTGAAAAGCGGTAGTTAGTTCTGATAGAGTTCGATATAACGGTACACAAGAAACGAATGAGTACGTTTCTGACATCGATTGTTTTCTCTTTAAAACTGTATAACTGCTTCATGAAGTATGTCAACTTAACGGGAATCGAGCCTCCGCGACCAAAGTTGGGACGGTTGTAAACCTTAACTGTGGGTATCAAGAAAGTTTGACTTAGGGAACGTCGGAATGTAGGTCATGGGCTTTTGTTTTTTCTTTAAGAGAACGTGTAAACCTGATGGATACTTTGAGCAATTTGGTGCGTTTTTCCTGTAGAGTTGAATGAATTCCGTCTTTACTTTGTTTGCTACTTGAGGAGGATAGCTGGTGACTGTTCAATCCTTTAGGTCTCGATCGCAGATGGTTGACTAATACCTAAAGGGACTTTTACAAATTGCTTACGATGTTGTGATAAAAAGGTAGCACACACAACCAAATAAGGTCCTTTCCGCAAAGGGACTTAAATTTTGTCATGCTACCAATATAAATGTGCAATGTACGCTTCAGGAATATAATGGACTCCGATGAACATTTACGGTGACCACTTGATAGCTACCCGTCCATTCACTAATTAAGACATTGAAGCATAAAAATCAACCACAACGCTCTTAGACTAATCAACCAAGAAAGTGCATATCACACAACCTCGAATTCACTAGCACGTGCGCGTTGATCGCCAGAAAAAAAACCAAATTTCGAACACACATCAGTGGTTTATCTCTGTGTGGCAACGACGGCATGTAAGTCTTGGTTTTCCGAACTGAAACGTTCGGTTTGCACCAACGTAATGCACTTGATCTTAAACTGATCGGGACCGTCGATGCACCTTGTGAGAGATTCACGCGAACCCAACCACCGGGGTTAGTAACCAAAGTGGCTATTCGTTGTCTCGCGTATTGTGATTTGAATGAATCATGGACCACTAGTCTGTACATATCACGGTAACGGTCCATATTTCAAGCTGCTTTGGTTTGTACATGAATTTTAGCTGGAAACGAAATAAACGTGACGAAAGTTAAAACACATACATCCGGGCGTTTGAATGAGTTGAACGGCTTTGTTTGTTTCAACGTCTTATGTGGAGACGCCGTTGCTGTGTATTCAAAAGCAGCTCTTTAACTTACAATATCCACAAAAAAAATCATCAGAAGTGGCTAATTCGAGTAAAGATTGTTTCGTTGAAAGTTAGAGATCGCCCCAATTGTTTGGCTGGTCATTTTACAGATGAAGTCCTCTTAGTTTTCACATTAACCTAAGTGATTTAGCTGACGACTTTAATGATGTTGGCAAGGGCACAACATTTCGAATTTTCCGACGCATCTGCACTGAATTAAATTTATTCAAAATTTTTAGATGGATGTCCTCCCAGTCGAGTTATATCATTTACGACATTTTAGTTTAAAAAAAGATCGCTACCTGGAACCATAGATGATGACTGGTGACAGGTCAGTATCAGGTTTGTACCAAGAACATTGCGGTATTGGTACTGTAGACGACTGCTAGGCTTATAAATCGATACCAGTGTTCTATCGGAATTTATGCACCCGAGGTCTATCAAAGTCAAAAGACTGTCTTGGTCAACTCGTGATGAAACATTGCCAACGACCTGTTGACAGGGTGGCACAAACCAGCTTCGGCACTGGTAACAGTTTCTCAAAGCGCCTCTTATGGTCGCGTTCGAAGAGATAATCCAAAACTTATCGCGTAAGAGAGATAAGACATGATTCAAACCTGAGTGACCGCTAACTTCATGGAAATGTTGGGCGATTAAAGTGTTCACAGAGTGTTTCGCTGGTAATATTAAGGATGCTTAGTCACAAAGGGCAGACTAGCATTTTGGAGTCTCCCACCAACAGGTAGTAGACCGTTAAACATGAACGGGTTTAGTTTTTGTAGAGGACCAGAAGTACCCACTAAGCTTCTTTTAGATTTTTATTGAGTATGACAGGCTTCTCTTGGATTGATGATACCTTCCTTCACACAGTCATTACTCGGTTTTGAAAACGAATGATGTTGTGCCAGCCGGATAGTTTCAGTTGAGGCATTCTGAAGTCTGCTGATAGAAAGATGACCTGTCTCCTATATAGTATTATTGATCTGGAGGTATCTCTTATACCTTAGAAGCCAAGCAAAGAGGCGCTGCAGTTTGATCCAGGGATATACTTTTTTAAAACTTAGATACGAAGGTGTTCAATTCGTAGGGACAATTGGTGATAGTGGTACTACAGTTAGTGATGGAGAATTCAGTCGGCAAACTCGTCGCTTTCACAACGCTAGGCCAGTTGGCTTCATCTTCGCAGATGAAAGTAGGACCATTTAACCATCGAGTAATCTTCTGACATTTGTTTGCAAAAATGCCGC
>LOND01007977.1:4521-14655 GCA_014220965.1 Paragonimus kellicotti | reverse complement strand
CATTCGAGCCTCCCTACTAATTCAACCTCTCGTAGTTCCACTATCCCACTATACCCTGTTGACGCTGTTCCGACGCTTTCGGTCATGGACTCACACGCAGACGACACTCAGTCACTAATGAGCCCACTATAATCGCATCAGACGAAAAACGTCACCACAGTCTCTGAATCTGCTTTAAACACTTTTAAAAGTCTAAAAAGATGTCGAATAATGAAACTGCGCCAGATTCATTGTCTTGAATGCACGCTCACTAGTTAATAAGATAAACATTTTGAGATCTTCCATGCTCTTACATAATTCACACATAATTCCGGTCACTGAAGCTGCGTGTACTTTTCGGACTTCAGAACACAATTACTTGTTATGTGTTATTATATGTTCCATAAAAATCAAGGCGCAGGATATGGGGAGTATACAATTTACCCAAAGGAGCAACATTTTCCAACCATATTTTATGAACATTATCTTGATGTGATTGATGACTCCTTGTAGCTTATAATGTAAACCGAATCGTGTGAGTTACTCTCAGAATGCGCCTATAACCACCTAACGTCACTCATAACGATATGACCAAAATTATGAATTGACTGAATTTTGTATCAACCTTGCCTTTACAGTACAAAATAACTGGCGGAGACTTCAACACGCCAAATGTCTTTTGGACCTTTTTGACAGCTCCTAAAAATCAGGCTGAGATTCTTGCATGTGTTTCAAACAAATGGATGGCGTCAACGGACTTCAGTGTCCATTAGACTAAAACGCATTTCAGACCTCATCCTTACATGTATATCCTCCGCTACAGTGTCCGCCTCGGAACGGTTTCCAGGAATTGATCACAACATAGTCAACTTCATGTTGATCTAAAAGCCGTAAAAGTCGACCATCATATATTACCGCCAAATCAAATTCGTTCATTGGAACGTGCTCACCGCGCTGCATAGGTTCTTGGAGTGGAACACACTTTTTCTGGCCTCTGACCCTAATGCTCCAACCGAAGTATCCCATGAATACCTCTGTTGCATGAACATCTTAGCCCCGCAATGAACAAGACGCCGCACAATGTACCATAAAGGCATAAGTCTCACTGTTAAGGAGCAAGATAAGCTCAAATGTTTTCAATTATGACGAGGAGAAACACGCAATTTCTCTGTTATTATGACTACGCATGAGATGTTTAATGTTACAACGTGTGAGACCAAAACGCATCAGCTAAAACGGGGAGAATTTGCATTTAACAACAAGGGAAAGCTCCCGCAATTAATGCAGTTATTGAGACGCAGAAATTAAATGAGAGACCCTACTATCCATTATTCGTCAAACTTCACATGACCATTTCACGTTCTTCCGTTTATAAAGTAATTTCGCATTTCAGCCCTGATTCCACAACTACATCTGGGGCGGGAAACATTCCACCACGTCCGGACACTCCATATTCCGTAGTGGTTAAGACAATTGCAAATGATGCCGCAATAACACGTCGATTTCGAGAAAATTACGAAGTCCAGTTTATAGGACCGCCCATTTCTCCGCAGAAATATAGGCTTCCTATCTTCCCCCATCGCAACAAAACGTTCTGCATATTTATCCGGAACCATCTACATCAAATAATTGCGAAATCCTTCAGCTGTTCATTTTCCCCATCCTCAGACAACCGAGTTCTGGCATTACCTTGACTATCAGGTCAGTGTTATCCTTGTGAAGCAAAAATTGATGTAACTACTCAGCATTTTCATCGAACATTGAAGAATTTTGAAACTATCATTTTAGACGCGTGTGTCCCAGATGCTTTTCATAAACTTGGATTTTTCTCTCTCACTATGTCTGTTTCGTTATATTATTCACGGAACTGAGGTATTGTACAATTATTAGTTGTTTATGGTGTGCATTTATGCATGCAACGATAAAATGTGAACATTGATCACGCTCATTTGAGCGTGTTTCTCACAGACGCGTTGAGAAATATACCACTATTATTATCTCACTAGTAACTTCACAAAGACAAAACCCTTGTAAATGATCCCGTCCCTTCTTGTGAAGTCTTCAATTCCTTCCCTGCTGCTATCTTCAACACTGGAGGAAACATAGTGCTTTTGCCTTCTCCTATGGAATAAAGGTATGCCCCTAACCCATGTTCTCCTTGATACAGCAGGCCTTTCCTTGAGTCGCTCAGCTGGAAGACAACATGGTCACAAACCCGTTCGTATTTATAGGGTTTGCGACTAGTAACAAAGCAAAGCCAAAAGAATGGACCAGACAAAAGTCCAGACAGTTCAGTCTGGGCGTGTAGTCAGGATGACAACAACAGTTATCACGACGGCTGAGGACGATCGTGGAGGCCGGAGAAGTACACGACTATAGCAACGGTGAAGGTCGTTGACAGTGTACTTTGTTTGACTCGTCACACAGTAGTTTCGGGGAACTGGCGCCCTCCCAGATAGATAAAAATTGTGTGGAATAAATACACCGGGGAGTGAGAACTCCTTTACGTGCTACAGACAGCTTTCTAGAACAACATTCCGCATGTGCGTATCATAGTGAATTCCCATTAAAATCCACCAACCGGCCTGCTGAAGGTGGTCTTCTCTACCCCTGTAAAAGACAAAGCAATCTTAAGCTTATCTTTCAGGCTCATGTGACCTGGAGTAAATGTCTACACATGTCTGCCTCTTGCTGATGACATCTAACGTGGTGGGACCTTCAAATAATTATGATAACGACGCCCGTTGGGTCTACGAGGGCATAAGCGCGTAGCTTTTTCCCGTGGTTTGTCAACCTTCTTCTACCGCCTTCCAACTTCAGTGTTGCCAACTCACGAGCATCTAATCTTGATTACAACTTATTTACGGTAGCCTTCAGCAATATGCCTAATCTGAAGGGTAGGATGTATGAAATGCAGATACTATCTGATGACCGTCAAACAAAAACCCTTGTTTCCACCGAAATGTGGTCAACACCAGATATGCGGGACAGCGAGCTGCTTTCAAGACTACGCACCGTTCATTTCTGATAACATGTATCACCGGAAGTGATGTGGAGTTGCGCTGCACACCGGCACCGATCTTGATGTGACGAATGCTTAGTCGTTTAGTTTTTCCGATGAACTCATTGATGCTTTGGCGTCGTACATGTGCATGCACCGCCGAGGTCTTCCGATAGTGATTGCCGACTACAGAAGTCGCAATTCTTATTCGACTGATGTTATGCGACCCACCTGCGAGTTAACATCAAACCGTTGTTCGATCTTAGAGGAGTTGAACGTAACAAAATTGTACTGGCAATCCTTCTCCCCTTCAGCTGCAACAGAGGGATTTACAGTCTATCTTCTATATGTTCCCGTTACGTAGAATCGAATCCATTTGTAGACCAACCAACATGCTTGATGGCGGGTCGGACCCCGTCAACGTTGTACCCCCGCATTTGAGAAGTACAACGACCGTGTTTGCCTGCTTAATGCCACAAGGCTCGATTAATCACGTCGTCGCGTTGTTTCTGTGTTGTGCACTCAGGAATAAATGAGGTATTCCATCCTGTTCTTTCAGTATTTGCAAAGCAGAATTCGGTGGTATGAAACCCTCAGACTTTCGTCGTGTGTCTGACCACAAATGAAGACCCTACACAAACTGCCAAGCAGAAACTCGTACCCACATCTTGCTCATGCCTGTATCTCACATACACAACTCCCACCCGTTAGAATCGCCCTCATGGGTTAATCGAAAGGCTTTACTGGAAGGAGGATAGCTGGCGCTGCTCAGGTAGACTCGAAGCGTTCCTCTGTTTACCGGAAACCATATGGTACGCAGATTACCCCATTTCTGTCACCCTTGGATTAGACGGGAAACCCAGTCCGCTGCGATGTTGATAAGGCATGCCCGCTGGAGGACCTATAAGTTAGCACGTTCATACTGGACCTGCCCGCTTCATCTGGGATGGTAGATGTAGAATCGGTATGTGGAGGTCTCTGAATACAAAACGTTTAGACTACCAAGAAGGAGGTAAGCAACCGGAAATCGTGGGAGTGGACCAAAGCTACTATGTGAAGTTGTGATGGTTCTATACAGCCTGCCTGCTTTGTTCCTCCAAAACCACATCGGATAACCTTAAGAGGTATTGTCGCTATTATTGGAATGTCGTCAGTAGCCAAAAGTATACGATGATCCGAGCAGACTAAGCCAGTTTTATGGAAAACGGTTTTGGCATCCAGATCGACAGAAGAATCGAGGAGAGGAAGCGCAGGACGCCTATAGTGGCTTGTGAAACCGAATGTGCGAAAATCGCCGCACGACCGCCAATCACCTGAGATTTTGGTGATCGCATGTAAAGGGGCTCACCAACAGCTGTCCAGCGGTTGCTACCAACAGCTGCGGCATGATATCAGTTTCAGATTTCGAAATTTTCAGCTTTCAAACAGTAATTTGCGCGATCGGACGACAGTAGGACGATCCGTAGTAATGATGTGGCGAACTGCCTCGTGCTCCACTGTGATGGGACCGTACGAAGAAGATGTGAGTTATGGGCGCAACGCAGGAAATAGAAGTGCAGACGCGGAAGCGAATGGTCGCAGACCAGTAGGCTTGGTCTTGGACTGCGCGCCGTGCACAGATAGCAACGTTGCGCACTCCAGAATATTCTTTCCGTGAGCTGACGCTAGGTAAAAACTAGCAAGCAATCATCCCAGTAGTCGCACTTTGAACATGTGCAACGATGAATAACCAACAAGGTTTTTGTCTCAACCTTAGGCCGGGCGTAAGCAAGCGTGTGCTGCGCATTCCAACTTGAATTCCATCGGCGGCTTACAGTGTAAGCGAAATGACTGTGGAAAACTTTTCCGCGCGTCAGGGAGATACTCAGTTCAACCCCGGTGTCAGCGATAACTCCGAAATGGAAAATAACCAACAGGTTGAAACTGGGCCAGCAACAGTCATCCATGCCACCGACTGGCTGGTGTGTTCCCCAGGGGGCGGGGTTAAGAAGCAATGGCAAACCACACTTTCTTGCGGAATGATCGAAGTTTTTGAGGTACCAACAAAGGGGTATATTGCTGGTTGGTTTGTGAGAAAGTTAGCCAGTTAGTCAGCGTGTGTTGGTTGATGGCCGACCCTTGGGAAAATATGATTCATCATATGCCACATTTTCATGGTGAGTGGGGCTACATGTTCACTAAACGTGTAATGTGGTTGCTGAGGTGAACAGGGTATAGGGACATGTGCTAATTGGGCGGATGGATTAACCTCTGACACTTATTGGCGGCGCCGGCTAGTTCCATGACGGGCGCGGTAGAATCCAGAGGTGTCAGTAACTCGAGGTAGCTGGGGNGCAGCTTGACTACACCTTTATAAACTATGCGTACGACCTCAACTTGAGTACTGCACGTTCATATATTGTCACCTGCGCAAGTCTGATAGGCTAGCTCTGGAAAGTCTCCAACGTGCATTCACGAAAGGTTTACTAGGTTATCCGTCTTCTCTGAACTACAGAGAACGTTGCCGGGCGATTGCACTCGATCCTTCTTTGGCTTCGGCGACTCAAGTTGAAACGCTCACTCATGTATAATCTGGTTTATGGCCACAAATTTACCGTCACTTTTGCGATCCGCTAGCAACAGAGCTCAAAGTGAGACTTCAGAAACAAGAAGTTTATTTGGCTGCTTCAAAATCCCGAATAAATTGCGTTCAAAATTTTCCTAGTGCAATATTTCTACATTTGGAACAAGCGCCTACATGCAATTAGAACCAAAGGACTATATAATATTTTAAACGAAGTCTAGAAGCTTTTCTTTTAGTAACGAGCGTCATCTCCATTTTCAATCCCTGCCCGTCTGAGAACGATAACTTTAAAAACGGACTCAATAACATCTGCGTTTCGCTCGTGATTTCGCAAACACATCCAACGTTAAAACAACAATCCACGGTGCACGGACACTCGAACTCCCGAATTGGTTGGTCAAGCCGTGAGACTTGCGATACACCGTCGACTCTGGGCAACTCAGGAGGTCTACAGGGTATTGCAAGTATTTTCATATTTCGCTTTCATTTTCATATACAGTCTACAGCACTTGTTCTTGTACAAAATGAACACCACTTGTTTGAATTGATTCTACTTAGCAATACACTTTTGGTGCGCGCGTCTCGTCTCCTTGGTGCTCCTGTTCCGCGTAGATCGGGATTGCCTATAGTGAGCTATTCGGCGATTACATTCTGGACTGACTATTCGCTTTAATACCTTTGAATCGGATTGGTCCCCTACAAATTAGTTAGCTCGCGTATTGGCTTTCCTCACACTATTGCAAAAGTTCTGTTTATTCTGCAGACTTCCTCCCATAATTCTCCCCAAATATCTTGGTAATTTTACTGTTCTATTTTTTTATTCATTAATAAGAGTTCTGACATTGAACAGGAAACAACTGCCTCGGAGAACACTGTCATGATTAAACTTCCTGAGTTTGGCAGTAGAGACCCTAGGCTGTGGTTCACACAGGTTGAAGTTATTTTTGATCATGCCCACCTGAGCGTATTTCTCGCAGATGCGTCGAGAAATTTACCGTTATGTAGTATTCCTTCCCGAAATTCCGTGAAGAGCTGGATTCTACAAGATTTCGTTTTGGACCCCCACGTTTTTTGGTTTATATCAGTCAGTTTTGTGAACTACTTGAAGTGCACCGACGGGTATTTTTCCGATGACCTGAAGATTGAGCAGACGATTGGAAAGTCAGAAGTATCAGAGGCTTCGTAAGAGGCCCTGGACTACCTTTATATGTGGACAACAGAAAAGCTGCTGTCAATAAATCGTGAAAACTTAAACCTTTGCCTACCGGTTTATCTGTTGCCAATACGCCCGTATGCCCTTAGGTGAACGAAACTGCCTGTTTTGTCAGGGCATGGGTATCGGCTTCGTTAGTTCCGGTGATTTCGAAGTAAGTATCGGGTGGCGGCAGGTTGATAGTAGTGGCTTCTCTGTGTTGTGGAGGATTAGTCAAGCCTTCACACACAGGGGAGTTTGTTTTCCCCATGCTCTCCACAGCGTTTATGAGACCCCACCCCAAGCGTTACATCCAGTTGAACCGGCCTCATCTGATACGTGATAAAGTAACAGGGAGGAGGTTAGTGGTGTGGACGCTGCTCTGTTTGAACGGTCTGCCCCCCACGGGAGCTGTTAAACAGCCTATATATTTCGACCGATTATTGACGAATACGGGGAGATCTGGTCATCACCCACGGTGAGCGAACCCTCTCTAATAGTCCTCTGTGGCGACTTTGCAACCACAACTCAGTAGCCGTTTGCTTCCAAAATGTCCTGAAAAAAGTAATCTGTTCCACGAATCCTGACGTATCCACACCATTGCATAAAACCTCCGTCTGATCGAACCCCGAATATTGCGTCCTGTTTAGAAACCCGCTAATTAAAATGATAACGTATATTTCTCAACGCATTCGTGAGAGACACGCTCGGAATGTGCGCGATCATGACAGATAATTACAGGCGGTACAAAGCAACAAATGGTTACATTATAAGACAAACATGAAATCTGCTGACAAAAGGAAGCATAATCAGAGAGAAATGGGTTGCGGTTTACAAAAGTTTGATGCACACACCAGGGAAAAAAATAGTTCGCTTGTTCCACAGATTCAGTTCAAAAGATGAGATGTTACACTAATTTTCCTTATACAAGGTTATGTGGGGTAAAATTGTTCAAATATTTCGAAGTCATACCGACGAAATACGTGCAAAATGCATCTTCCAAGGTTTTCGTCGTTATTTGACTCAATTACCCTCGGAGAAATGTTGAAATAATTCGGCTAGGGCGAGGGAGGACGGCAGTTTCCAGAATCCGGCGGAGAGTTGAGCAAATTTCAGCGCAGGACCTTTTCGATTGCTGGAAACGTCAAAAGTTGAAAATCTCGCGAACCGCTCGGCAATACGGGGTTTCTAACGTCCATTCATCGCGAAAATTTTTCTCGCATAACGGATGTATTCACGTGTTAAAGTGGGGAAATGTGGAGTGATCACATGTAGTATGACAAATAATGTACACGTTATATTTTCTCGACAAAACTCTACGCGATATTAATATTTTTGTTTCTTTCAATAAAGTATTAGCAGTCAATTGTTATAGTATTCCACGAGGATTGGGTAACCAGCAGCTACTTCTAGAATGATTATCACGTGATAATCAAAATTCCGTACGAAGTTTTGACATTAGTTTGTTTTATAAGGTCAATGTTTAAGCCAGAATCTATATTTCATAGCACAAAACGGTTAATAGTGGTTAACAAGTAGGGTTTGAGGCAGGGAAGACAGCACGAGATATGAATTGAGGTTTCAATGCACTTATGTGAGGTAAACGTGGGCAGCATTTTTTCCAGTTTTCTTTGGAGAGTTTTTGTATGCCAGTCAAATAAACCGTCAATATCGGATACGAACAACTATAGGCTGATGGTTTATCGGGGTGAATGGGTTATTACGAATGGGCATACATATAATATGTGAGCTATAATCCTGTTTTTGTTCTTGTTTTAAGTACACCTCTGTATATAGGGTCAATGTTTAAGCTAGAATCGATATTTCATAGCACAAAACTGTTAATAATGGTTAAAGAATAGGGTTTGAGACGGAAAAGGAAATGGAATGACTGGAAATGACCAAATGACCAGCCACCAGGTGGTTGCTTGTGGGTGGGCTATCGGCTGTCTTACAGGCTAAAAAAGCTCAATTCTGGTTTTTCGTGTTTTACCTCCAGGCGACCCAAGCAAGGTCCATGAAGTTTCAAATGGTTTTGCTGATAGTGTACCAGCAGGTTTTCTCGTAGCTACGAAGGTACCTCAAATGATGGGTGACTCGTTGTCGCAGGGCATGCCGCATACTCATAATACCAATAGAGCTGGGTTATCCTCGAACACGTTTACTATTGCGTGAACAAGCTAACCTTGTCTGTGATCCACAAGTAACGCAAAAAGTCGTCCAAGAGAAAATGGAACAGCAAGGCGAAAGTCCATTTTCTGATAGGGCACAGTCATTGTATGTTCGGAGGTATGTTTGACTAAAGTGCGGGTGCAGGCTACGGTCCGTCTCAGTATCTCTTCACCAGCCTTTGTTAATAGTCATCCAACGCTCTTGAATTAGCGTCCATACGTGAACGGTGTGCTTGCCTTCACACGTACACATAGGTATACTGGAGTACTTCAGATTGGTCAATAGTCACGTGTGTTTTGAGAGGAAGTAAGACGGACATTACCTTCTGTCCAACTGTGGTTGAAATTAATGGTTTGGGGCTGACTAAGGACACCGCCGTTTGCCACTACAGTCTACACAGGCGGTAACATCCCCTTTTGTCTGGTTAATATGTTGAGATACTCCCTGCATATCTACCGTTTCAACAACTCCGGGGTTGAGTCTTATCTATCAGCTCTTACCACTTTCTTCAACTGTTTTCATTGAATCGATCCCACATACGGAAATGCCGGCATCCGCTGATATCTGTAGTATTATGCGTCTAACTTCCGTTGGTCTTCTCCTTGTGTTGCTTCTAAAAAAAGAGCATCCTTTAGCCACAGTAAACCAAGGACGAAGTGATATCCCTTGGTTTCCAGTGGAATAACCGCTGCGCTTCTGGTTCTGCGATCCAGGTCAGCGGCGGTAGCAAGTGAAGTAGGTTAATCGGGCAGCACTGCTACATATACGCTGCGGCTCAGGATGTCTAAGAAGAACTAAATGGCTGTGCGTATGTGCACACGACCACAAACTTATTGATAATTACCTAACCCGTACAAAATAGGGTGTGTTGCATAGTATGGTTAGTTAGCACCCCGTTCTTCTGATGAAAAGTTATCGATCCTATAGAGGATAGTATAGCAAAAAATAGGATCACCATAAGTCTAGATATAAAAATGCGTTGGGGGAAACGTTGGTTGAGAGAGGCAACCGAGGGTTTCGGTTGGTATCAAAAGGAGAGCAGGTTTCCACTAAACACTTGTTCGCTGGCACTACAGGCGATTGGGGCTTGGGTTCAAAAAAGGGAACATTTTTGATCCGCACAGAAAATCAATCAGTTGTTGCAAGACTTGTGAATAGCGTGGCCTAGAACGATTAGAGTGGTTGATGGTGCCCGCAGAGCACTGTGGATTTTTAGTGCTGTCGAAA
>LOND01007976.1:11278-27433 GCA_014220965.1 Paragonimus kellicotti | reverse complement strand
GTAGTTGTCACATAGACTTCGGGCCCCCTTTTTGAAAATGGGGATCACTGTTGATAAACACAAATCGCGAAGGATCTCTTCAGTCTCCCAAATCGTCTGGAGGAGTTTAGCCAGCTCTGATATCAATCTCTTCCCGCCATCCTTGAACAGAGAAGGAGAGAGGAGGTCTCGTCCAAGAGTCTTATAACGCTTCAGTAACCTGAGCTCTACGACCACTTCTGTTTCCGACGGAGGGCCGTCTGGAATGCAACAACTGACCATTCAGGTCCCGTCGTCCACATTATCTGGTTGAGGCCAGCTGAACTGTTCAAAATGTTCAGTCCACCTGTCAAGTCGACGCGATTGATTGGTGATAAGTGAACCATCTTTTTCACATATGGTCTCACTTACACCGACTCGACGACCAGTACAACCACGGATCAGGGGAAAAAGCCTTCTGCAATTCCCAGATAAAAAGGCCCTTTCCATCTCTTTCGACTGTTCGACCAAGTAGTGCTCACGGTCTTTGCGCAAGCTTTAAGTCAGCTTACGTTCTCGACGGTCGTCATCATATTCAGAACCAGGTGGGATCGAGCGACGCTTGTTCATGAGGTTTATCGACGCGATGGAAATCCAGTTCTGTCGCAACCGAACAGCTCCTTCGGAACATACCTCTTCACAGCATGTTTTCATAGCTGCGGTGATTTGTTCCCAGTGTTTCGTTAGGATCTTTCACCTGACTCGAACTGGGCAACTTGTTCACCAACGCCTTCTGGTAAGCGTTCTTTACACCCTCATCGCTCGAATGCCAGCTAATTACCTTGCATTTACGAGCGTGTGTCCTCTGGGTAAATGACAAAACAAAACGGGCACGCACAACAGCATGGTCCGAGTCCAGGTGGTTGCTCCAAAAAGGCACGACAGTCCTTAACAGAGTGGCGCCACCTGTAACTGACTGCTATATGATCCAACTGCGTCCACGGCTGAGAAGCACACGGAGGTCTCCATGTAACACAGTGCTTCTTCCTGTGTTGAAATGCGGTGCTCGAAATATAGAGACCATGGGATGCACACAGCTGCAGCAGTCTGTCGCCATTGTCAGTGCGTTGTGCCCGGACACCAAACATACCTCCCAGCCGCTTCTCGTCCGGGGAAAGCCGACCAAGCTGGGCATTCAAATCGCCCGCTAGTATGATGATGTCTGAGTGTTTGGTTTGTTTCAGAAGGTCAACGAGGGCGTCATAGAACGCATCCTTGGTATCATCCGAACAGCTGTCTGTTGGAGCGTACGCCGATATAATGAATACACAACGTCTTTCTGATTTGCGTCGACAGACTTTTACCGATGTATTGAGTCTGACAGCGCACAAGCGACTGTTCACTGGGATCCAATCGAGCAAATTGCTCTGCTCTGGAACTCAGTGCGATTCCCACTCCAGCTTGACCGCGAGATTCAGCTTCGGCGTCACCAGAAACCCTGAGAGAGAAGCGCTTGAATCGACAGTTATCTAGAGGTGAGCTCAAATGGATAACGGTGCTAGAATCGTAGACTCGCGTCTCCGACACGCAGCACACATCAAGCTCCAGACTTGAGAGAGTACTAGCCAGAGCAGCTTGCTGACCGACTTGTCGGAGAGTGCGGACATTGAAGGCGCCAATGTTTACCGGTTGTCTTGGCCTTAGAAAACAATTATCGCCCGAAGGCACATGGAAGGCAGAAGAAATGGGGGGTAAAACAGTAGGAGAAAGTCGTATTGGGTTAATAATGTCACTGTCGGGAGAGCGATAACTTCTGATACTTCCCGGTCGTTTATGCCGCGGAAGGGGGTTGACTTGAGGGACCCCACCCCGAGTCTCTGACTCAAAAGGCCATCCAGCACATGCCACCTCCGAAGGATGTTTCATCGCTTCGTTCGTTCCTGGGTCTCGTCAGTCATTCACGGCTCTTTCCTGCCACTCGCTGCATGACGTCCGTGCGCCGAAGATCAAGTTCATGCTGGGATCAGAACTTTTGCTGACTCACTTCGATCCCAGCCTCCCTATCGTCGTAGCGGCAGATGCCTCCAACTTTGGTGTTGGCGCCGTGATCTCTCACGTCTTCCCCGATGGGTCTGAGAAAGCCATTATGCATGCTGCACGCACTCTCACAGATGCAGAGAACTATGGCCAAAGTCGAGAAGGAAGCTTTGGCACTCATCTTTGCGGTGAAGAAGTTTCACAAGATGATCTACGGCCGCCACTTTACCCTTCTGACGGACCACAAGCCACTTCTTTCCATCTTCGGTTCAAAGAAGGGCATACCTGTATACTCTGCCAGCCGACTGCAGCGCTGGGCCACCATCCTCGTCAACTATGACTTCGACATCTGCTATCGTCGAACTGAGGATTTCGGCCAGGCTGACGCCCTTTCTCGACTCATCAGCAACCAGCGTCCCGTTGAAGAAGACACGGTTATCGCCGCTGTATCCATTGAGAACGATGTACGCCAAACACTTCTCGATGCCATCCGTGCAACTCCAACTACGGCGTCTGATGTCAAACTCGCTTCGGAAACTGACCGCGTGCTGCAGCAAGCAATCACATACGTCCAAACCAGATGGCCATCAACTCCACCATCCGGTGAACTCCGCCAATTCTACCTACGACGCGAAGTCCCTCTCAGTCGTCGACTCCTGTCTGATGTTCGCTGACCGCGTCGTCATTCCGTCTTCGCTACGCCAATCTGTTCTCAGACAGTTTCATTCCGGACACCCTGGTGCGGGACGTATGAAAGCGATCGCCAGGAGCTACGTCTACTGGCCTGGCCTCGACAACCAGATTGAAGATCTGGTTAAGCAATGCAGCCGCTGCCGCGAAGCCGCCAAAAACCCACCGCGCGTCGAGCCTCAGCCATGGAAGCAACCCGAACATCCGTGGTCACGCCTCCATGTGGATTTTGCAGGACCCATTGACGGTATGGTATACCTCATCCTGGTGGATGCATACTCCAAGTGGCCTGAGATCGTCCCGCTGACGCACGCCACAACCTCAGCCACAATCAACAACCTTCGACGGATTTTCAGCCAACATGGCCTGCCGGAGACGCTTGTCTCGGACAATGGATCGCAGTTTACCTCGGTCCAGTTCAAGGAGTTCTGTATCCAGAACAACATCCGACATCTGCATTCACCACCATACCACCCACAATCCAATGGTCAAGTCGAGCGCTTCGTCGACACATTCAAGAGAGCACTTATGAAGTCTCGCGGGGAGGGACCGACCGAAGAAGTGCTGCAAAGGTTCTTGCTCACTTACAGAACCACCCCGAATCCGGCGATTCCCAATGGACTCTCGCCTGCAGAAGCTCTCATGGGCCGCAAGCTGAGGACAAAATTCGACGCGATGATTCCAGTGGAAAAACTCCCGGGAGATACGCAGCAGCTCTCCCGACGTGGATTTGCCATCGGCGATCTAGTCTATGCAAGGGACTATCGTCCAGGTCGCCCCCACTGGATTGCAGCAACAGTCCAGCAACGGAACGGCACGGTCCTTTACGACGTCAACGTCGGAAGCGACATCTGGGTGCGCCACCGGAACCAACTCCGCCCACGCCATTCCTCAACAACTGGACAAGTTCAGAATCAATTGCCACTGGACCTACTTCTCGACACCTTCGAGATCAGGCGCCCGACAGAACAAATTCCCGCACCGGCAACTTCAGCAACCTCAACCCCTAGACCGAGCAGAGAGCTGTCGGCTTTGCAACCAAGGCGATGGACGGACCGCAAACGCAAGCCCACCTGTCCAATGCAGCTCGATCCCCGTCAACGGCGGTACCAATAATGCTCAACAGGGGAGGTGTTGGGAAAAGGCACTTTTCCCCAAAAATTCGCCTTATTTGCCGAGAAAAATGGATTTTTCATTTTTGGAGAATTTGAATGCCCGCCAGAATTCTCGAAAATTCGAGAATTTGCGCTCGCCTCTGATTGGTCCGTTGGGTGGCCTAGGCCAAGGCCGCTCAAAACCTATAAATACAGCTGCTGTAAACCACTATTTTGCCTTCGGGCTGAGCAGCAAATATAGCTCGTTTGAAGGCCGTCTTCTTCCTTACTTGTTGGGGTTCTAAGTTGCGAGAGTTGGGTTCCGATACTTGCGCTCTGATTTTCGTGCAGTTTTGCGATATCGTTGCGTTCGTTCGTGATAGAGATACTGCTCGTGGTCTTTGCGTTTGTTCTTGCCTTTCTCTGTCAGGGGGGTCGTAACACAAAGTGGACGGTTTACACGAGTAACTGGGAAATCACAGAAACTAATGGGTGCTTCTAAAGGTCCCCATCAATGTGAACTCTCGCACAGCTTGATTAAAGGTGTCATAGCTTTCCCCAACAACCATGTTGCTCCTGCGTTAGTGTTCATAACTTCCTTGGGCCTCACACGACGACTGCGGACCTGTGTGTTTGTCTCCGCCCAGCTCTGTCCCAGTTTAGTTTTCTCTTCTTTTATGGTTATTCTGTTGCAACGCCACTAGCTTTTCGGCGTCAGCCACAGTAAGAGGAGTAACGTGTAGCGGACGCGGCAAATGAATGTACTTAGGATCAGAGCCTCTCCGTAGGGAGACGTTAGGATAGCCTAGCTGGGTGGAGAAACTTACGAATTTCTTCTCATAATGTTTTCCCTAATCGCCTTGCATTACAAAACTACTTTCAAGCAGATTAAGCTCAATTATTGATCAGCACACAATTATCCGTGATTTAGTAACCATCCCAAGTGTGTTGGTGCTTGCATCTATGTTATCTTCCTGTCCTTAAAGAGGAATGGACTGCCTTTCCCAACTTCCTTTTTATCAACTTTGACAGACTGTGTCCGTTGTGGCTCTGGGAGCGTCTTATGTCTTGTGTAGTTTAATTGCAAAGGTTTGTTCGACTGAGTATGGTTAATGAAAGGTGAGGTATTAATTAAACTAACGAAATAAGCCTCAGAGTAAGCGTACCTACTAAATGAGACTACCACGGCTGGAGGTTGTGCCTAATGTTATTGACACAGCTACTGCCTACCCTCTGTGGACAATATTCACTCACTCACTTTGACTAGTCTTGTAACTCTTTCCTGGTTAGGACTTGCATTCTTGACATCAGTAATGTACATCTTCCATAAGGCAAAGTGTCCTACAGGATGCAGTCCGATCTTCGCTGATTTGGTCATGTACTCTATGTGCGGACTAAACCTTTGCCGCACCGTGCTTTGCCCATTGTGGCTGCTGATGGTTGAAAGAAAAGGAAAAGCGGCAAATGATGACGTGGTCAGGGGCCATGGAAGCTTCAACGGTTTCGATGCCGTCTACCTAATTGAAGTTTTCGTGCCCAGCCACACCTTTGGTTGGACATGCTTTGGGACATGGCAGTGTATCGCAATCAATGGCGAGTTTGTATGTGCAAGGGTCTTGGTTTTTCCTTTTTGTGTAACTCCACTGTTTGTTTTCTTCTCTCCTTTCCCTCTCTACACCTTTGTATCTGATGCGTGAGAATTTGAGCTCAAGATCTCATATCGTTCTGCAGATTACGCTGGAAGGGAAGTGGATGTTTAAGATTGGCTCCGATTTCGATAAACGGGTGGTGATGGCCACCATGGGTAGGTCATCTACAACTGTCATCAGAGCTCGCCAAGTTTATTGGGTTTGAGATGATAGCTTGACTGTAACTGCCCGCTTGCTGTGAGCAAGTCTGAGTCTGTAAGCGTTGGGCAAAGAATTCCGCTTGTGCTCTTATCGTCACCGGTCGTAGTGATACGACCAGGTAGCGAGCTTGAGACGGCCGTTCGATCGGAATTGGGTGGGTGTTACACAAGGTACATCATCGAGTTCGCTGACCAACTAGAAGATCTGTTGATGTGTGTATATCGTTTGGCCAATGGCTGATCACGTTGTGGACTCGTTCTCAAAGTTGCCTTCGTCATGGGATTGACAGTATCGACCGTACAGCTGTGCAGCTATCTTCCAGTGAGATACTGATAGAGTGTGCCCTTGCCGGACAATTTTTTTTTTGATTTCGGGTTGGGCGTAGATCGCTGTTTCCTAAATGTTAGAATTGTCCCCTAATCGGCCCAATCGGCAAAATGATGACACTGCCCCCAAAGTGCTTGAAATTCAGTTTCGCATTGTTGTAAAAGCTGTACGCTATGTTTGACGGTGTACGATTTTGCACGTGTGCTTTTGTGTTCAAAATAACGATAAGGTGGTCGGAAGTTATTGTTTCACAACGGCGAAGTATATCCGTAATATGCGGGTACCGCTAGAGGGCGCTTTGAAAATGTCGAACATATACAGATTGAACACTCTAGATGAAAGTAGTACGGAGAAAACAAGTGCAATGTTAGAGCTATAAGACGTATGTCTGCCCACAGTTATGTCATCCGAAATTGTGGATTAAATAATCGACAGACTCATTGAAAGTTCTTTTACCGACGTTGAATAACAGTCACGTGGCTGTTTACGTCTAGGTTAGCTGATTTATCAGGTTGGTAAGTACTCCGTTGTACCCAGTTCATTTACTGCCTTATACGTCGCATTACGTCTTATGGCTCAGGGCCGAAAGTTAATTATTTTTCCGTTTCCTACTTTACGTTGCTTGTTTTCCGCATATTTCTTTCTCAGCGCTGATTTCTGTTCCGATGATTCTCTTGTTTTCCTGTAGTTTGCGTAATACAGTATGAACCTTCTTCACAATCTTGTTTGTGTGCACACGTCAAACTTGCTGCGGTCCGTACCCATCCCAGAAACGTTTGGAGGCATATTACATTTGTCATGTGAGTTAACCATTATCTTAACAATATTAAGGTAGTCAAGGATGTAATCGGCCTTACCGTGTTTGGCGCAGTTACGGCAGCTCTCGGTTATTCTGTGTATACAACTGCAATGTTACATTCAGGTCGGAAGAAGCCACAGATCAACCATGGAATTAAAAAACACTTGAACAAGTGTGTTGATATTGTGGACGTCGAATCCATAACTGATAAGAAGGTTTTTTGTCGCTGCTGGCAGTCTGCCAAGGTAACCACTCTGTTCATGTAAAACTATTCCTATTTCAGTTTCCCTACTGCGATGGAAGCCATAACAAACACAACGAAGAGACAGGGGACAATGTTGGGCCCCTAATCATTGAACCTAAAAAAACTGCCTGAGACTAAGTTCTCAGGAATGCCTACGCCGTTTAGTATTGAAATATAACAACGTCAACTTAATTGATGATTTCTGGAGTCATGTGTATCTGAAAACATCACCCACAATTGATCGCAGCTGTCGCATTCCCATAGACTTTCCAGTCGGCCCCTTTCGAAAAGAAGCACTAGACTCGAGTTTCGCTCTCATTAGAGTCTAGTGCTTCTTTTCGAAAGGGGCCGACTGGAAAGTCTATGGGAATGCGACAGCTGCGATCAATTGTGGGTGATGTTCAATCTATATGAAAAACCAAATCCACTACTACTAATCAGTAATGTGTATCTTGTTATGGCTTGTTTACTTCGTAGTTTTTCTTGCTGGAAATGGGTTGGTTTAAATGGTTGTTGAACTGTTACTTTGTGGATTCATTCTTATTTCACATATCAGTTGGCATTTGGGGCTTGTTGAAACCCCGGCTGATAAATTGTTGGAAACCAGTACTTTCGACCTATAGATACTGGTCTACTTCTTCGGAGGAAACACTGGGGGTCAAAATGCCCAACACTGTATAGGCTTCTACAATCACGAAAAGTCGGAACGTGAAACGTATATACAAGCCAATAATTAGTGGCCTGCTTACTTGTCATAGTATACGTTAACCAAAGCCAAATGTGTAACTTATCTTTCGAGACCCCATTGAATAAGCACGTTATCTAAGTTGGGTCAGGCAAGCATTTCACAATCTATTGCTAATCGATAATCTGTCTGTCAGTTCGTAAGTTCTACGAATTTAATTAATCTATCCTGAGTATTCAGTGCGTTCCATTTGCGGGGGCTTTTAACAGGCTAGTTTAATCAGTGACCTGCTTAAGCTGTGTAGATGTAGTTACCGAAATTTTTGGACCTAGGTGTATTCAGGATGGTCAACACACGTCCTGATTTATACAATGTAGACTTCACATTTTCGTTTTTTTCAACTGTAACATCAACTGTTCAGTGTTATACCTTGAGGTTCTGTAGTCGCTTAGTCATGGAGTTGATGGTTTTTACCTGATGAATATTCCTGCCAAACGCTCAGCCTCTCCGTCACTATTGAAACAGTGGACCTGTTTATCCGTCTAACTTAGATTACGAGCTGCCGAGATTTCGTTTAACTCCATCATATCGAACATACACATTTCTTTCGAATTGTGTGCAAGTGAACGGATAACACTTTGGGTCAGAAGGTCACTATCAAGCAAAGGATACAGTCCGAGTCGACGGATTCCACGCACACAGTGGTTCTTAATTGTTCGATCAATAAGGTTTTGTTGGTAGTCCGAAGCTTTGAGTTCGGATTACGCAATGATTGAGTGAATTAATTGATCGGGTTCTCATGATAGCCAGCCATGTGATTGTATTCCACAATCGGTGGCGATTTGTTGCGTCGTATTTTTTCTGCGAAACTATTTTCCTGCTCCTCCGAATTGATTAGTCATTTGCTACTGTGTTCCGATTTTCGTCGATTAAGACACCAGTTTATTCTGTCGATGTGGCTGTCATTAAAACTGCAAGTTAGCCGGTAGACAACATGAAATGTACATTAGTCATATGGAATGCGTTTAACGCTACTCAGACCCACTCCTCGCATTGATTTAGAAATGCAGCTGGGGCATAGAATGCGTTCAGTATAAAACGGATTGAAGCATGTGTCGAACTGTCTTAACAGGATCACCTCAAACCAGCTATTGTGGAGTTATCTTTCTTTTGACGCAATGCCTACATTCGGTGCCGCATATTTCGGACCGCTGTGTGTCAGTGCATTTTTGTGGATACTAGTTACCAGGTCGTTTCTTGGTTAAAAAAACGTTGGTCGTACACATTCGGCTCATTGGACTGAGTCGTGTCTCGGTCACACCTCGCTTGTGAGCAGCTAGCGAAAGCCTAACAAAGTGGATGTGTTGATGAAGCTTGATGGATTTGTGGTAAACGGGATGGCACAACGTCCCATCTAACTGTCGTGTGAGTAGTGGCCACGTTACCGTGCGATATTTTATCGAAAAGGACGGTGAGGACGTAAAGGATTCATGAACTTAAACTGCTGTTTTTGAGCTTCAGCAGCGTGGTCGTGTAGAAATGAAGTTTGTAACTTTTTGTGCACTCTGCTTTTTAACCTGCTCCTTGTTTTCTGGTACGTATCTGTTAATGCACGGACAGTCCCTTCACGTACTCGTTAGTAATTATCCCAAAGTGAGGATGGTATCCAACTACCTGTGCAAATGCATATTTTACTAATCGGAAGTATTTGAACTACAGTCTCGGGAATTCTCCGTCCCCTTTCAATTTTGCATGATTCAGTTTCCTGCCTCTATCTCATTAGACTTTAGTGGTCTAGTTTGGCCACCAAACCTCGTTTGGTTGATGCCATTAAAATGGGTATTTCATTTCTGACATTTATTGTCTGTTACATTACTTTGTTTGCCAAACTGTCTGTGCTCATATAATGTGTTGGGTGAATCTGGTAAATGTCTAGTTATGTTTGTTTTCCATGATTGTTTCTCGTAGACAGCAGTGCACTGTAGGGGAGGTGAATTGGGATATTTTATGAACCGATGAAATCCTTCGAAATAAGCTTGATGCGAACCAAAGTTCAGTGGTAGGTGGTCAACACACATTTGATGACAATGTGAATCACATTTCAAACCTCTGTGATGGCACTGATATTTACCACTGATGGGCTGTGTGAAAATGGAACCTTCTTTCGGGTGCTTCGTTCGGAAAAATCCGTAGATGTGTAGAATGTGACCAAATATGCGTGGTCTTCAGTTTATGTGTACCACATCCCCACTGTTTATATGTTTATGTGCTTGCCATGATCTAGTGAACGCATCTGGCGTCCGACTGTTTACCACCTTGCCCAATGAATTTGCGCCTGAATTTTCACGTGCTACTTACTGCCTATTGCAGCCAACATGAGTAACATGCTACGGGAGAACAGCGGACGTCCGCGTCTAGCGAGAATATTTTGTCTTCATTAAGGCCACTGGAATTTTTGTATTCGTCAATTTCTCCGGGATACACGTTGAGTTGGTTTTGGTTTTCATGTCTGTTGGATGCATGAACCGTGGGACATGAAGAAACCGTGGTGAAAAGTTTGATGTGACTGAGGTGAGAGGCGTTTTCCTCACATGTGCATCATTCACTGTAAAAGCAGTGTGGGTAAGTATTGTTCCAAGTCTACAAATTGTGTGTGTTGTTTCAGGCGCAAATTTCCGATTCACTTTTAGTTGATTTGCATTCCGTCATCTTCCTCAGAATTGGTGTTTCTAATGACTGATTTTTCCTTTGATCATGGACTCCACAACTGTTAGGAGAATACTACGAGTTGCTGGAAGAATGGCCCTTTAAGGTCTGCTCTTCGAAGTCGATTAATGCCGCTTACCGACCACCTTGTGATAATTTGCGTCACTGGTTGATAACGTTCTGGGGACATGCAGCTTGCCATAGCCATTGATCTACCTTTTCTAACTGATTGGTAAATCTTGTTTTCTGCAATAATCTTCTAGATTTTTTACCGAATTCCGTCCGCCACCGTTTCACATGTTTTTCAGGCTGATCACCTTAGCAAATTATTTGGCCTAACCTGAAATGCGCACGTTAGAGGCATATGCCTGTGGCCACTTTCTGTTCTACGTTGTGCATTACATCTCTGTCGTATATGTTCGTCTGAAGAAAATCCATGAGTGACTACGCAACCGAACTTCCATATCAAAACACCTAAATCGAGTAACTGACTTTTGCACGTTTGCGGAAAGTTCGACAAATGAGACCTAATGTACTCGCTGATGCACAACTTCGTGAAGTATTCATTTATAAAGACGGTTACAAATCCATTATGATGCTTCACTTTGGACAGCTGATTAGCTATTCTGTTCTAATAACAATCCTTATCACGAGGGGCGTCCGTTAATGAGTTTTGATTTCGCGGCACGTGCTACTCGTATTCTAAAACTTTTCAGTTTGAGACCCTGATTATATGTCCCGTTAGATCTGATTAGATTAATTTTAACTGCAAACCACAGTTGAGGTGATGAAATAGCCTCATTATCAGCGTTATCCGTTTCCAGTTCAAAGTGAATTTTATCTTTTCATATGAACTTTGCCGGCAAATTGGTTATAAACCTGTAACCCTGATTGAATTAAGTGGTTCGCGCCATAGACCAGGTTGTCACATCGTTTGTGACCAAAGTATAATCGAACACATTCGCGCGACTGCCATATCGTTCACTGTATTGCAGTGCGTTCCGCTGACTCCAACATCGTCGGTTCGAGGTCAGTCAATGAATTGAATTGTTCGAGGTATGTGACTTCTCCAGATTTGATTTATTGTTGCCTGCGTACGGTTAACAAAAGTGTAGTTCAATTGCGGCTTGGCAGTGTTAGCCAATTATGTGTTACAGAATAGACCGTGTGTTGTTTTCCTTGATTCAATGTTACACTGACCATCAGCAGAGTAATGGTGAGACTATATATTAAAAGGTTGGCTCACGGGTTTAACCTGTCACGGCGAATTGGGAAACAGTTCAGCTGGCTTGAACTAGCTCATTCAGTTGTGTGGTTAGTTGTGACATTCCAGACGATCCTGCATCAAAGCCGAAAGTGGTTTGAAAGTTAAAGTATTGGAACGTAAAAATGTCCCAGATTCGGATCTTTTTTCTCCAGCACTTTAAAAAAATGGAAGTAAAAAGCCGTCGGGGGAACTGACCAGACTTCCCCGTTCTATATTAAAGACTGAGGTAATTTCCCATGACTGGTGCTTATCAACAATCATTCACATTTTCACAAAAAAATTGCCAAGACAACATGTGACAACCACAGCCTTGTCTCTGTCGCATCCAAGATGTGGATGTGTCTCATAATGTAACGGCTGTTGAAACATAGACTGAAACGGATTAAAGAAGAGCAATTAAGTTCCTGATCTGGTTGCGGATGTCTAGATAATATTTTCACCGTGCGATATTCCTTTCCTCAGTCGTCGGCCGTGCTACTTGTGGACCTTAAGACTGCTTATGATTCAGGGACTGTATTCATTGCAGAGGAGTTATACTGAAGTATGTCGCTTTGTTGAAGGTGTTGTATGCCTGGTCTGAGTGCAGATTGTGCATTTATAGGCAGCCATTCCGAGCTTTCCGCACATCCAGTGGCATTCTACATGGGTGTCTGATCCTCCTCATTTGTGTGGTGGAGTACTCAGAGGCTCCAGCGATATCAGAGTTGAGCTTCTACCAAGTAGTAACTTACTGGTATTGAGTGTGCGAACGACTTTATCTAGTTCTTCTGCGAATAACATGCTGTGGCTGGTCTGCGGTATGCACGTTTAACCTTCCAATTGTAAAGCGCTGTTACAAGATTGGACTGGCATTGACCCCACCTTTGTTATTGCAAGCGGGCCGCTGGAGACTATCGATCGGCTCACTTATCTGTGTAGTATCACTTCATCAGCTTGTAGAGTTTGCTGATGAGATGTCCCCAAGGACAGCAGAAGCATGTTGTGCATCCCCGAACTTTTATCACTTGTGGCATCGAAGGACTTTCATTTGTTGATTAAAGGACTATGTCCGCTCATTTTTGCTCTGTGCATCAGAGGCTTAATCCATTCATACAAAAGATGCCTATGGACTCTCGGTATTTAATCATTGTTGTTTCCGCCAGTTAACTTGTATCAAATGATCTCATTTTCCGAGCGACAGCCCGTGGGTGCGTATTTGTGAAATATACAACCAAAATGTGCGACCGATAGCTAATTTAATGAAAATACAGTTTTCGGTATTCGGATCATTTATTTCTTATACCTGTAAGAGGATCATTGGCAGTCTTCCATGTCTCTGGTTTGCTTAGGTTCCTTTGGCCGTGACAACTGTCAACTACCGGAAACGTTAGGGGTTTACATATTGGAGATCTCCTCAGTGAGCGTCAACATATGGCCATATCGCTACGTCAAATAACAGACCATAATTGGTGATTATTCCCCGCATCGTGACGTCACTGGCCACCACTTACTAAGGGCTCATCACTTTTGGCATAGTCAACGTGGTGCAGTCAGTTTCCATGTATACGGCTTCATATTTCATTAAGTTGAAGTAGACTAAGAACAGCGGACCCAGGAAGTCGATGGTACAGTATGGTCACTTGTCGTAACCGATCTGCCAGTAGACGATCAAGGGCAGTTTATTGACTTCATGATAACTGAAGCTGCTAAGAGATACATTAGTGTAAAATAGCCGAGTCTGTACAATCGATAATTCCAAGCTAGGCTCTACACAATTGCATTTCTTTACGGGATGCATTCGAAACACGTAAATTGTGGATGAATGAAAAATCGCATATTGATTACCAGTGCCTTTGCAGTCGGGCAACAGTAATTGTGTGAAAAACTGAATGTCACTGTAAACCGGTACCTGATTTGATTTACGGCTGCAAACATACACTGAGTTGACACCTTGAAGTCTCCAGTGACCTGTATTCCCAGGTCCCTCATCTCAGTAGTTTTTTGAATGAGCACACGTTGCCCGGACCCTTCTATCCATCTAAGAGAGTCCTCGGTCTCGACACCCGTAAGTTGTCTACATTTCGCAACATTTAACGGGAGTTCCCAGTCAACTGTCCACTGGTGAATTTCATCGAGGTCTCGTTGCATCAAAGACTCGCTCGGGCGTCCCACGAGTTTCACATCATCCGCGAACATGTAGCAGGGACTACTGATCCTCTTCGCCAAATCATTTATGTATATCAGGAACAGCAGGGGACCTTAAAACTGGTACTTATGGAACACCACTGTGGGTGTAGGTAGTGTGTGACTTAGAGCTCTCCAACTGCACATAGAAACTCCTATTATGCACCCATGCTAAAACTCCAGGAGATATATTAAATGCCTCCAGTTTTAACATTAAAAGTCTGTGATTTACGGAGTCGAAAGCCTTTCTAAAATCTAAATAGCAGACCTCAACATAATCTCCCTTTTCAAGCCGTAGGGTAATCTCATCTAAGAAAGCCAGTAAGTTAGAAAGGCAAGATCTCTTACTTACAAAGCCATGTTGCTGAGCCGCCACCAGTCTATACTTGGTGACATGTTGCGCTATCTTGTCCCTTAAGATCCGTTCAAGCACTTTCAAGACAACTGACGTAAGGCTCACAGGCCTGTAGTTTGAGGCCTCTTCCCTACTGCCCCTTTGTATCGGTGTGACAGCGGCTACCTTCCAATCCGCGGGTAGTTTGGCTTCACCAAGCGATTTGTTAAATAAACCAGCCAAAGGAGCAGCTAATACATCAGCAAGTGGTCTTAGAATTGCCGGGTGAATGTCATCTGGGCCCGCTGCCTTCGTAACATTCAGCTTAGCTAACTGACCCCGCACCTCTCCAGCAGTGACTACCACTTCCTCCATAATGGGTACATCAGGCGCGAAGTCAACGTGCGGTGACCTGCCACCATCCATTGTATGCACCTTCTCAAAGAACTGGAGCAACGCTTGGGCCTTCTCTTCATTAGTGGACGCGTTCTCTCCTTGTTCGTTACTGATACACCTAACGGACGCTTGTTGTTGGCAAAGCAAAATTACGTGCGCAGCTTACAAAAGCGGCAGAAATGTGTTTTCTAATTGCGGGCGGTCTGCAGGTGAACCACGTAAGAATGTGAATATGGATGATCACTCAAAAATTTAGGGTTTAAACGCTCTAGTTCTGTGATAAGACTTAACTGGTGACATTGGAAATACGCAGGTTACAGGCTAAATTCCTTTGTTTTAAGAAAGCCGGCGAAACAGTTAGAAACTGCAAGGAACCAAGTGAAGAGAAGCGATTTTGAATGCAAACAGACCCGGGATGCGTCCTATTGTGTACATTGCAAACAACTTTCTGTCTGGTTTGAGTCATGAGACTTAGTTACATAACATTGATCACGTGAGTTGTACGAACTCTGCGGAGATGCGTCACATCTATGCGATCATTCTATCCTGGGTTTGCGTGTGCACGACCAACGTTTCGACCAGTCATTGTTGGGCGCACAGTGGTGGTGAGTGTAGTCGAATTGCGATGGCCTCTGCAATTGACAGTATACGACCTTTGACCTGTTTCGATTGTATCCCACGTATTCGATAGATTGGCTTGAATGAATCTGTCTGATTAATCAAGTGGTTTGACTCGAGCAAATGCGTAGCGACCGCAGACGAACAGGGCCTTATCGATCCTCGCGTCAGCCACATCGGTTGGTGCTCCCGAATGCGTTCGGATAATCGCCGTGTTGTGCGGCCTATGTAGCTTGTTCCACAGGAACAAACGAAACGGTAAACACAAAAAGAGGCGGCATGAACAGGCAATATATCTTTCAACTGGGAGCGCAATACTGGTGTGGAAGTAAACTGAACGCGTAGTTGAGCTGCGAAATATGTTTTATTGATTGCTACATTAAGCTTCTTGGTTACGGTTTCAGCGACAGCATCACCCTTGAAGGGCAAGGAAATATAAACAGACTTTTTGTCTACAGTTTGTGGTTTGTCTATCTTAGCGCTTATTAGCATATTTTTATGAATAAACTCCTCCGGATAGCCATTTTCAACGAGTGTATTAAATATAAACTGTCTTTCCTCTTCAATGCTGTCGCTCGAGCATATTTTTGTGGCCCTATCTATCAGACATCGGATTAGGTTCCTTTTTTGTCTTACTGGTACAAAACTATTGAAGTTTGTATACTGGCCCGTCCAAGTTGCCTTACGATACACCTTCCGTTGTATCGTGCCATCCTCGCGACGAGACATGAGCACGTCTAGGAACGCTATACCTACGGGTGATTCGGGTTCTAGGGTAAAGTGAATATTTTTATGCACAGAGTTGAAATGAGTCAGTATATCATTGAGGCTTATAGATTCATCTGCCACATACGCTTGTAAAGAGTGACTGATTTTATTTGATCGGCTGGTGAACTACGCTCTAGCTTTACCATGGAGATATCAGCTAACAATGGGCCTAGTGGCGATCCCATTGTTACTACGTCTTTTTGACGGTAAAGCTTGCCG
>LOND01007972.1:0-11129 GCA_014220965.1 Paragonimus kellicotti | reverse complement strand
GTTCGGTTGAAGTGTTCACAGAATAACGGGCGTATAGTGCTTTCCAGACCGAATAAGGGGACAGGAGTGGTCTTAATGAACAGGATTGATTACGTTACCAAAATGAATGATACACTAGCTGATAGCACAAAATTCATGAAGATGAGTACGGAGAAGGACAAAACGCCAGCTATAGAAGAAGACAATATCTAAAACGTTACGTGGAATGAAGCAGAAGGGGATAATTGATTCGGCCACTTTCGAACGCATTCGTCCCACTGGAACAATAATCCCTAGGTTATACGGTCTGCCCAAAGTGCACAAAGCAGGTTTGCCTTTGAGACCCATTTTAGATATGTGCAACTCGCCTTATCATGCTCTGGCTAAATGGCTTGCCGGTCTGCTCGAACCTATCAGGTTGGAGCTAGCAAAGCACAGTCTCCGAGACACGTTTCATTTCATCGACGCAGTCCAAGACCTGAACCTAAACAAACAAAGAATGTTCACATTCGATGTTGCCTCACTATTTACGAACGTGCCTCTACAAGAGACAATTGTGCGATTACATCGAGCGTAACAACAAACAGGTGAGCATCCCAAAAGATGAACTGAGAGAACTGCTGGTGCTTTGTACGAGTAACGTTCCAGTTTCCGTTCTGTTAGCTAGGAAAAAGGTACGCGCCAACTTCTTCGTTGTAAAATATTCCTATATTTGGAATAGACTTCCGAATCACATCACAGCTGATGTCTCATTCGCCGTTTAAAAGGGCCTGAACAGCTATCTTACATTGTCAAACGTGATGTCTATCTCCAAACTTCGTGTATCTTCTGATGTCCTTTTTGAACGTGGCCCGGAGAACATTCAACTTTCAGCTGCATGCAACATACGTACCCGTTCCTACTTACTTTACCTAGAACGAAACGGACAGTAAAACAGGATTATGACTCACGTGTTATCGTGATGCTATGTGCCGACTTATTCAGTATACCGACGCGTAACCTCATATCCTTCACGTAGGTGAACCATCCTCGCTCTTCGTTGATTCGTAGCACCCATCAATCACGGATTCCTGCTAGCCACAAAACTCACGAAACTTAAAAGAAAATGCTTGTCCACGTCTGAATACTCTGCTACATCAGCAGTGATATACATAGGTTCAATATCTTGTTGTGTCTCCTCTGCGCTCAAACCTCTCTTGTTAAACCACAGTTAGACCACTTCAGATCGTCGAATGAAATATCGTATCCGTGGCTTGAAACTCTCTGATTGTCGTTTTGTTAAGGCAAAACTAGTGGAAATTCGGTGAGAAATTTATTATACGTGTATCGATTCGGAGTGGCGTCTACCATGTATAAGTATGTAGCGTCCGTGTCACGTATTAATCCTTAAATGAGAGAAAAATTCTATTTCGTGAAAGTTTAGCAAGATGTCAGACGGTGTTGACCTATGCGCATGTGATCTTACCGGATTCCCGTTAGCACGCTAAGACATTCTCTATCTATCTTAGAACATTCCTTCACTGAAGTAAATTCTCGATGAACGAGCGTTGGAGACCTATTAGTGGGACAGAATGCTGTGTCGACGAATACCAGTTGTTCAGAACGGGTTTTTGATTAGCTTTTACTGGATCACTCCAGATTCCCAATTAAGAATACCGCGCTAAGACAGGTTCCTATAGTTCTCCTCTCTCCATATGGACTAACTTCCGCTTGCACGATTCTTCTCTGCCCGGACGGTCGCGAGACGCTTCAAATTTGATCCGTAACATGTTGACACCAAGGTTTCCAGTTATTGACTTTGGACAATGAAAGGGGTAGCCTCTCCGAGTTTTGGGGAGTTTTGCTCAATTCTTCGCCGGATTTTGAAATTCCGTCCTCTCTTGCGCTGAGGCGGTGGTGTGCTTTTTCCTAACAATTATGACAAAAAACGGTCTGATCCATGAGATGCATTTGCACGTGTTTCCAGGCATGACCTTGAAATATTTGAAACATCGTCCCCCACATAACCTTGTATAAAAAAATTAGTATAACATCTCATCTTTTGAACAGAATCTGTGGAATGAGCGAACTATTTCTCTTACTGGTGTGTGTCAATCACTTTTCGGTAATCCAAACCGCAACCTATCTCTGTCTGATTATGCATTGTTTTGTCAGCAGACTTCATGTTTGTCTTACAATGTAAACATTTGTTGATTTGTAACGCCTGTAATTATCTGTCATGATCGCGCACATCCGAGCGTGTCTCTCACGAATGCGTTGAGAAATATATTATTATTATTATTATTATTATTATTATTATTATTATTATTAATGCAATCTACCGACAGAGAGATGGAGTGGCAATGGGCTCGCCTCTAGGTCCCCTGTTAGCTGACGTTTTCATGAGCAAACTGGAGACTAACCAACTGAGTGCGGTCACTGAACAATTTGCATTTTATAAACGTTATGTTGATATTTGTCGTGTCATCAACGAGAATTCTAACATGAACAGAGTTATGACAGCTTTTACTTCAGCCCACAACAGTATTAAATTCAACAATGAGTCTGATAACAATGGATCAAATAAATTTCTTGGATGTTGGCATAGTAAGAAGAGAAGATGGTTCAATCCAACGGAATGTGTACAGAAAACAAACTTGGAGTGGCCAGTACATTCATTTTGACAGCTTCGTTCCGCTAAATCAAAAGCGAAACCTCATACGATGTCTGACGGGTAGGGCGTTAAAGATCTGTACCCCTGACACTTTACAAGCTGAGCTAGACTTTCTACAAGAAGTGTTCATGCAGAATGGCTACCCAATGCGTTTCATTCAGAAGGCGATGCAGGCGGTAGAGATGAAACTTAAGCCACCCTCTGTGAATAGGAAACTTGCGTTTATTAGTCTTCCTTTCAAGGGAGATCTCCATGATCCGAATAAAGTTGGAAATGTCAACGAAGTTTGATGCGTTTTGGAAACCCCCTCCGTTACTTGGTTTACGTTTGCTTATATATCAGTTTCATACATATATCGGGGATTTTGAGTGTGTTGCAAGTATGTGGGTCAGCACATCTGTAACTATTGTAAGCCGAACTTTTGGAATTCATAACCTAAGTCATCTGGGGGTGACTGACGGCTTACTGTACAAGATAATGATCTGGGGGAGTAACTACTGAGCCTCACACTGTGTCCTAGTGGCAACATCTTCAGCGTCTAAGGAACCATCCTCATGAATTCCAGATTCCGAGGACTTCCTGTTGGTAGTTCGCGAAGTGCCGGCTGTTTCAAGGATTCAAGGAAGACCGGTTTCATCAACAAGAACATTTTGGGAATCCTCTCACCATGAATTATCCCCCCGAAAAAGAAGGCCGACATCTGAGCAACTGCAATCTCGTTTACATCGGACAACCTAGTTATTACTGTCGTTTCTGCCCTATTTAGAACGATTAACCTGGTAATCTGTAATCGACGGTTTCAAGAACGCTGATTTAGACACCTGCGTCCAAAAGACTATCTCCAATCTGGAGATGTTAGGAGATGCCGTCAAATTGTTCGGAAATTGTTTGGTGCTACCAAAATTACTGCGGAACTGCTCTCTTATGTTAAATGAAAACTAAGCCGTTACGCAACTTGACAGGAAAGGTGTTCAAAAAAGCGGCCGAATGAGCACGGCACAGAGTATTCGCCAGCCAGAATTGTCCATACTAAAGAAAACAGGTCTAGCTGGAGGTGAGGACACGGCAAATGGTATTAAGTTAAGCTATTTTCAGTAAATATGCAAGTGGAGTTGGGGATAAGATGAAAAATGTAAGTCATCTTATCTGTGTGCAATCCAAGTGCGAGACTGGCCAAGATTACTCACTGTACGTGATGTAAATAGTATTGTTTACACCTCAGCGCATTCCATGAGAGACACGCTCGGATGTGCGCGATCATGACAGATAATTACAGGCAGTACAAAGCAACAAATGGTTACATTATAAGACGGAACTGAAATGTACTGACAAAATAAAGCGTAATCAGAGAGAAATGGGTTGCGGCTTACAAACGTTTGATGCACGCACCAGGAGAGAATATATAATTCACTCGTCCCACGGAATCATTCCAGAATATGGGACGTTAGACTAATATATTTTTACAAGGTTATGTAGGAGACGATGATTCAAGTATTTCAGGGTCACGCGGATAAATACGTACAAATGCATCTTCGAAGGATTTTGCCGTTATTTGACATTGCCATCGCCGAAAAAATGTTGAAATAAATCGGCTCTGGGGGGAGGCAGAACGGGAAGTTTCGGAAATCCGGCGAAGAATTGAGCAAACTCCAGCGCAGGACTTCTTCGATTGTTCGAAAACGTCAAAAAGTTGAAACTTCGCGAACTGCTCGGTCAATACGGGGTTTCTAACGTCCATTCATCGCGGAAATTTTCCTCGCATAACGGATGCTTTCAAGAGTGAGAGGAAGAACGCAATCTCACGTGTTAAATGAAAAATTGTGGAGTGATCACATGTAAGGTTGCAAATAGTATATAGTATATATATATATGTATATATGTATATATGTATGTATATATATACATATATGTATATGTATATTATGCGTATATATATATATATGTTTATATGTATATATATATATATATATGTATATATGTAATATTTTGATGAAAGAAACCTTACGCGATATTATTAGGGGGTTGGTTTGGGTTTAAAACATAAAGCCTATAATATGGCAGGCCATTGATTATAAGTATTCCACGATGTTTGGGTAACCAGCAGCTACTTCCAGAATGTTTATCACCTGACAACCAAAACTCTTTATTGATTTTCTACTTCATTTTTTTATAAGACCGACGTTCAAGCCTAAAAGTGTGCTATTTCTCATAACACCCAACTTCCGTTTTGTGGGTTAAGAAGGGAGTTTTTGAGACAAACGGTGCAGAGCGAGGTGTGACTTGAGGTTTCGGTGCGATTACGTAAGGTAAATGGGTGGGGTATTTTTCTCCATAGTTTTTGGTGGAGTGATTGCATGCTATTAGATAAACCGTCAATACCGGCTACCATTGGTTATAGCCTGGTGGCCTACCAGGGTGAGCAGATTTATTAGGAAATGGGCATATATATAATGCGTGGGAAAAATATATATGTGAGTTTTTATCCTGTTTTTCTTTTCTATGTTTGTTCTGAGTAGTACTCTACATAAGGTTAGTCTACTGAATTTGCTATAAGCTTCAATTTTGCATCGTCCAACATTCTGCAAAATGCATGCACAGCGACGCACAGGAATGAAATGGTGCGTTTCGCGGGCACGCAGTGAGTCAAAAGTTTGATGAGGTGTGATTAAAAAGTGGAGGCGCAATAAGCAGTTGTAGACAAACTTTTTTAAATGTGGCCCTGACAGTAGGAACGGAAATGCACGTTATATGCAGCTGACGGCCAACCGTTTCCTGGACTACATTCATAAAGATCGCCAGAAACATATAACGCTGGCGAACAGGTGTCACGGTATTTTGCGATGACTAAGTAACCAGAAGCTAGTTCTTGAGTAGGATTATCACGGACTTCTGATGTGAGTTTGTTTTATATATTCAGTGCGTAGAAAAACGCGTTAGTTTCTATCACAAGTGGGTTATTGGGTTAGTTGACAAGGATGGCTTGAGGTAGCGGAAGCAATACAGAAATAACTTTCTGTTTTCACGAGATTGTGCGAGGTATGCGGGTGGGTTATTTCATTCGCAGCATCTTACATGTGCACAGCTAGTCAATTGCTAGCGAGTTACTGGTCAAATATAATTTCTGCACAGCACACTGCTGTAACGGTAACCCTCCATTATCCGAGCGATATTCGACTATCCTAAACACGCAAATCAAACGATATTCGGCTTCGCGAGGATGACCAACCTGGACGTTGACAGCTCCAGCCAGAATGATTATATCGGAACCGTGTGTCGAACGAAAGAAGACGGCCAGTTCCTAGTAGAAGGCGTCACTGCATCCGGATCATATGCAGACAAAACGGAAGTGTTCCCGAAAGTCTTATGTCCGGAGCTGGCCTTAGTTGAACCTACCAAGCGGATGGCACGGAGGCCACCATTAGCAGGATCCCAAACTATCAATGCGGGTTTGTCCGTTGTATCGAGGACTATATCAGCTCCAGTCTGAACGGTAGCGGCGGCCGTATAGTCACCCGAATTGCACGAGCAACATCGAGTGGATAGCGTGGATGCCGTTTTTCCCATACAATCAATATTGTCCTGAATCTTACTCACTGAAGTGCAGCTGACATCGAGATTCAACGCGTCTAACGTTCTTGCAATAGCGGCCAGCTAACCCACCTGTTCTGGGGCGCAAACGTTGTAAGCAATTATTTTTATTTTGCCCTCGATGTCCACGCAATGAACAAAGAGGCCGTGGCCGAATGGTGCGAGATGCAACTCACCGACAATGTAACTATGCCTGGCTGTGTCTGTTGTGGAACCCGCAGTGTAATCGCCAGAAGTGAGGGGTCGAGTGGGGCCTGAGAGCGAAATTTGATAGGACAGTGGGGAGGGGTCAGCAGTAGCATGTTTTCGCCTATCCACCCTGCTGTATGCAGCAGATAGGGCGACCCGGTTTATACTGCGAGACGGCCGATGCAGTATGGAATTACTGGTGTTGTGAATATTCATGGTTGTGTGTGGGCTGAAAGACTAACAGGATTCCAGGGCCCAAATACGAGAACGATCAGGGTCCCCAACCAAAGCCTTCAGCCCAAAAGACAGTAGGTTGGTAGCAGTGTACACAAACTAGAATTGGTTCAGGAAAATGATGCCAACTCCCCTCCAGCCTTCAGCCTGAAGGACCAGCGGATTGTGGTTTTTACAACCCCTACCTGTGGGCCTACCTGGTAGGAGAGACACTGTCGGTGTCGTCACTGCACCGTCCGGTTTAGCCCAATAAGTCATCGAGATTCGCAAACTGTCACAAGGCGTCAGGATGCAATCTCGTCGTAAATGTCACATTATGTGATTACGGCTCATTCTAAGCCTGTTCAACGCCATATTTCAATCTGTTTCCCGGAAACGATCCGTCGATCGAAAAGGTTGACGTTCTCTACTTATTCACCCGGTTCAATAGTACCGTGGCACTGTCATCCAATTTTGTTTTGATCATCCGGGACGGTTGATTCAGCACTATGCGCTGCTCAACTTCTTCGTGGGGGCGTACAAAGTCTGCAATGTTCCATTATGGGGGCTGACACGACGCCTTTCGGAAGTCTCGCGGCAATTATTTTCCATGATACTTTCATGCTGTTCACCGCTGCACTTCGCTGTTATAAGCTAACTGATAAATTCCATACACTTGGACTCAACTAGCAGGCTCTGTGAAAATGGCACATATTCAGGTCGTTGAAAATAAGCAAAACCGGTAGATGCCTTCGGGCAGTTTACTGTCACCAGAAAACTAATTTCCGGTCCCTAGCCCTCTACACATGCTCATATGTTGCCGCTGGTTCCCGTAACTAAGGCGATGCGAAGAACAAGAGCTCCATTCTCAGGGCGCATTCTTCCAGTCTGCACAACACAGTCCGTTCATTGCACGACGCAGCTGAGAATGAAACTACATCACTTTCACAAGCACAACTTCATGAACTTACACCTTTAGCAGGAGGGTGGTGAAGCAACACGGCTGCTGCCAAGATACTATCTTAATGTTGATGAAGACGTGCAATCCGACTTAATTCATATCACTCTTGGTAATCACCAGGATGCTAAGGTCGTACTTTTAGCGTCCCCTTGTTTTAGTTGAGTCCGGAAGGTTTTCTCAGAGCTAAGCTTGGCTAATGTTGGCCGCTGGTGAAGCAAAAATTGATAACCGCGATTCTGATGCTTCCTAGCTCGACCCTGCCTGTATCGTACTCTTACGATACACACCTGAGTTACTTACCACTGATACTAGCGCAGCTGCCAAGTATGACTTCCACTAGTGGGAGTTTGGGTGCAGTGAGCATACTGTGACCGTAGAGGATTGTACAATTAGGTCCGTCGGGCAAATCCTGAGGTCACTACACCTTACTTCCATCAAGTCCCTTCGAAATGCAGAGAGCCACACCTCAGTGCATGGTGTTACCGAAGGTTTTCTAGTATGGTGGAAAATAAAAGAGCGTGTTGCGCACACCGGCGCTATCATGCCTGAAGACCTCAATGTCTTCTATGCCGAAATAAGTTTTTCATTCTGTCTACTTATTCTCAGATTGGCAAACTGTCACTCAGTCAGCTACTCTTAGGTGAGCCCTGGACCGTAAAACTTGCAGACCACCAAACCGGCGTGGGCAGAATTACCCTCAGCAACGGCCGGCTTTCTACTACTGCCTTTCTAACATACGTGAAGGACACGCAAGTACTTATCTCAAATTCGTACTGTATGTGAACTAGTGCACTATCTTCGCAAAACGAGCTGACAGGGCTGCGGAAAATTGCCAAAACGACGAAACATGAAGGTTACTCGAGCAAATCTCTGAACGGCGCGGGTAGGGCTCGCTCAAATCTCCAGATAAGACAGAAGTCGCACGTTACCATTATCATGGCACGATGGTGAGTGAGCGAGCAGGAGTAGCCACCTGTTTTTCAAACGACCTCTTGGCCTTGTTAAAAAGAGATCCCCGCATATCTGCATTGTCTGAGTCTCTCTATACAAACGTGGTCACCTCCGGCTCAATTGTCCTGATTGGTGACAAGTTGCACAAAACGCCCCTGGTGTCATCTGAATGGCCTCAGGCCCAGCTCACCACTATCCGTCGGACAATTACACTTGAGAATTGTCGGTTACCGATAACCAGGAATTTCTGTTTTCCAAACGGGCTTTGTCAACGAGTTGGCTTCTAACAAAAAGACTGGGGTGTTTCTATAGATTTCTGTCAGGAGATGCAGCAAAGCACATGTACGGCAAGTGTGCAATCACAGGGAACGAGCAGCGCTCGCCTCGTATGGACCTCTACTGACATATCAATGCATGACGGTTGTTGTTGAGGCCAACACTCTTTTGGAATCAGGTCTAAAGATCTTATCAATTAGTAACCCAGCTATCCACTATATCGTGATTACCCAACCCCTTCAACCGGCTTACGGAAACTTTCGCCCAGCTGATTTTTTGAAAGTCTAAAAGCGTCTAACGGAAACACAGATCTCAGACCAAAACGTTAGTTGATTATAATCAAAAAACACTGCTGTCATGTAACTGACAAACTAAACAATGCAACGTCTGAAATCACACTTCCGTTTCCTCAGGAACAACGAGTGCCAACTCAGACATCATGCTAAACGCTTTATAAAGAAAAGAAGGCTTCGCGGAAAGGTTTCCCCTCATTGAGCACCAGGAGCGCACAGAAATCCTACAAAAATGCTGATAACTGTTGAATGATGGTGATAAGTGAATTTAGTCCGAAGGTCAAGAGGTTGAAACCGCCGGTTTAATGGTTTTCTTGTGATTTCAACTCTCGGAGGAGTATCTGGTCCAGTGATAATCGACCGAATTTAACAGGACAGTAGCTGTGCCTCATCTCGAGAGCGATCGGGCAACCTGATCATTACTCACAAGCGAAAGTGGTTGAGCGTTCACATATGATAATTCGGTCGTGCCTAATGTGAGGTCAATGGCGCAGTGGTAAACACGGTTGCCTCATGAAAGCGTGGCCGGAGTTCTAGTCCCGGCCGTGGCAAGGATATGCACTACTGACGAGCTCTAATGAGAGCGAAACTCGAGTCTAGTGCTTCTTTTCGAAAGGGGCCGACTGGAAAGTCTATGAGAATGCGACAGCTGCGATCAGTTGTGGGTGATGTTCAATCTATATTGAAACCAATTTCCTTTTGACAGATCTGCTAAAGGGATCCCGAACACACAGCTAGTGCGTCACCAGTTCCCTAAGTTTCCATGATCTAGTTTACCACCAATGATAGGAGGCGTACGTTTCGAAATGTTAACTTTTCGTTTATTCTCTCCAGTCACGCATACAAAATATAAGAATACATAGGACAAGCGAAAAGCAACAACTACAGAAACCATCGAATATTGGGTTTGCAGTAAAAAAGGACTGCCATCAGTTCCAGGGCAGACAAACTGCGTGAGTCAACAGTTTATGCACACACAGGACCGGACGGCGAGTATTGATTAACATTGCCTCGGAGAAGGCAAGCAATTTCGGATTCCGATTACGCAACAATACTTGAAACGAGTTGGCGGGGTCAACACGTGACCTTTTTCCTTGGTGTATCTTGCAACGGAGGAGATCGGGTTTTGTCTCAATCGCCCTGTTGCCATTGCCTCTTGCGTCCCAACGTGCACCAACCACTTAGGTTTATGTTCAGTCATTCTCCGTCGTAGGCACCGGTCCGTTCCACCAATATAGGAGTCACCGCGGCTACAACTGTAAAGAGTTATCCCGATGCAACGCATTGGTATTCGATAGACAGCAGTATTCCGTTGGAGGCTGATACACCAAAAGTCAAGCAAAATCAACCGGGTCGCTGGGTAACTATATACCGTCGTTCCTCTTGGAAAAGACTGGAACTCTACTGTTAGTATGCTGAAATTAGCGAGGGAAGTTGAAAGCAGGTTGTTTATGCTTAGTAGAAATCAGAAATCTGGAGAAAGTTCCAGTAAGATATTTTATACGTATCCTTGGCGCTCTAGTAAGACCTCTTTTAGAGGTGAGTACATGGACACGCCGTCCTGGTCTGAAAAGGATATACGCATCCTCTATTCTGTCCAGCGGGGTTCACCGATAGGGATCATGGGTTTTATTTCTACTATTATGCAGATGCATTCTAGCTCCTGAACCTGCTCTTAATGCCATGCAGGTGAAGGGTGACACGATGTTTACCTTCAAACTTTCAGTCATCAAAGATCACCCTAATCTACACCTCCCCAAACTGGCGACTACTACCAGGCACATGTTGGGCATAGCACCTACCCCGCTGATCTGCCGGCGACAGCTTTTCTATCCCAGTTTTCCTCAAACTCAAGTGCTGTTCCACCAAAGGTATGGCAAGTTGCCACCCTCCGGACTTCAAAGTAGCGCCTTGACGACTGACACTTGCCAAGACTGTCGTTGTGAACGACGCATTACCTTTAGAACGCCATGGTCTCAATGTGTGTATGTGTATATTGTTGCCAGTATTTACTTGTAAATCGCTC
>LOND01007971.1:2655-21882 GCA_014220965.1 Paragonimus kellicotti | reverse complement strand
TTTTATTGGATGAGGGTGGAGCGCATACCGATTTGTCCACTAAAGATGTTAACGTTTCGTTTCCCTCTGGTCGGTTGGCGAAGTAAAACCAGCCCGATCGAAATGAACCACACATAACAACAGCAAGTGAACCGATGAACATGACAAAGACTCTGATGATTCTACATAGTAGAAGGAGGACAGCGTAACTAGAACGAGCATGATGTTACCGATATAGGGAAATTCAAAGTAAGAGAAACGTTCGAAGCGAAACAACCAGTGTAAGAAAAATTTCCAAACACGTGAATATTCTCCCAAAAATTCACCATAAATAGTTACACCAGCAGGCACACGGACATCAGTGATGAGAGTGTTTCCAACATCCCCAAATTGAGCACACTATTACGGTCGATACTACGCAATTACAATTCGAAATACCACAAACTTGCGCATTGGTCAGTAAACGTCCTTAAACCGATTCGTGGATTACTGGTATCCCACTGTGTTTGGAAATCTTTCGAGCCGATAAATAATTTCCAGAGCAACTCAGTAGATCCAAACAATTTCTACTTTTCCAGTTGATGTTATATTCACCAGAATATGGATTGCACACAATAGTTAAAAGTTTACATGCTTGCAGTGATTGAAAAGACCAAGCTTATGTAATCCATTAGATTATTTCTAAGTTCTCATGTTTGGTTTGTTAAGAAATAATTCTATTTGAATTCGAACAAATGAACTGTAAAACAGTGGAGCATTCAGTTGTGCGTGGCTCACTGACACCTGCATTGACAGCCATATTCTTGGGAAGGCTTGAATAAAAACGACGTGAAACGAGCGTCTACATCTTGCTCTACAAACTCTATGCAGATAACGTCCAATGTATTCTTGATGAATTTCGAGTTATTTCAAATTATATTGAGGTCAACTTCACTAGTCCAAAGCTCGTCCCATCTTACAAGCTGGGGATAGAAAGTTGCTTACTTTTCTTAGATATTTTCGTGATTAGAATTCAAAGCGGAACGTTTCATTGTAATTTTGCTTAGAAAAGAAAGTCTTTGCAATTGTCCAGGCTAGAGTCAATTGCTAAATATCGAGGGTCATTGAGAAGCTAATTTCGGAGGAGGAGAAGTACGTGCGCAGTAGATCTACTGGAGGGAAAACAGGGGCATATTGAGAATACTAGCACTTTTGATGGCACACAACCACGGGGTTCGGAGTGCATACTCCCGTTCTGATGAGGATAGACACTATTGGTGTGCTTCACTAAGAGCAAATGTCAACTGCAGTGCTGCTGCCCGAAGTGAGGTAGCCGAACACGTTAGCTGAGGTCGTTTGTACGCAGCAGATTAATGAGTTTACATACTACAGTCAACACACCGCATCGACTATGAATGAGTAGTTGGGTAAACAATACTAACTGCATTCTCCGAACCACTGGACTACTCGAAATCGAGCGTTTAACAGTTACTATCAACAAACGGTTAATTCCGGCTCATTTTTTAAATAAGCTGCTATTAAAATTTATTACAATCATTTGAGTGTGAAATGACCATGAGTAAAGAACTGCAAACAATGAGTTAGCACCGCCAGACAAACAATCAATAATGATGGTTATTAGTGGCGTTTCACTACTGAGGTCAAAGTTCCTTCCACTTAATTGCGTTTCGTATGCAAGTGAGTTGTGAATTCGTAATTCAAGATGTCAATAACAGGTTGTACGTATAAAGAATACATGCTATGTTCCAGTTTTGAAGTAATTTGGAGGAAGGGTATACAAAAAGCAACATGCGCATCACAGTTTGCAATCTGCTATATAAACGGTATGTTACGAATGTGTAGTAGAGCGTGTCATGACTACCTGATATTTCATTCCGGCATATAAGTCAAAATTTAAGCAAGGTAGGCCATCAATCGCCATTTACACAGAAAACAGCAAACCGGTTTCAGCAACTTCTGCAGTCCTTAACTCATCTGATTACATGAACACATTCCACATAAATTTCATTAATCGCATTCAGTGAGAAGGCACTACTTGCTCAGTTTCTAACCCACACATGTTAATCAGGTTATTTTTGACAGTTGTATTAATTTTGCCGTCATGAATCATTTATTCTAATTTTCACACAGTCTGCCAACTCGAAACCTGTGAGTCATCGCTGCATATTATCATGTACATGTACTTGCTGATTCACCTGAACAACAGTGTGTATTTTATGAGTAGGCACAACTCTCGTACTGAATTTGTTGGACACCAGACTACTAGTATCCATTACCGTTTACTGGGATACGAGAGCGGTTGCGCTTTTCCCTATCTCAACATTTTGGGCACGGAGTTACAAGCTCATTTTGACGAACTGTGGCTAGTTGATTAACGTTTTTGTCTTTTAGACAACGGCATATTAGAATTATGTCCTAGGTATTCATGATCATTACCACTGTAGACAAAACAATATGTCGTGCTTAGTATCGATGTGACTGATTTAATGTTAGATCATGATGATCAAGCAAGGGTGAGTAATACTCATTGTCAACATCACCACCGCATTACCTAATACAATCTATTGCTATTGCAATGATTCATTTCTCCCTTACCACGTTTATTCGGACTACGGACTTGTTGGTGTTATTCTAGTCAGGTAATTTACGTGCGCGATCTAATATTCCCGTTATATCTCAAGTATAAAAATTACGTCGTCACTCAAGTGGAGCAAGTTTTATTAATAAGTCAACCGTTATTTTTCAGTCTGTTAATCATTGAAATCTCACGCGTCTGCACGTCACTCTCTGGTTCTATTGAAAAGGAAGTTCCTGACCAATGTAAATTTGCTTATGACATGGAGATTTTATTTTGTCACACCTATCGGTTATGGTAGACGAAAGTTTTTATGAGGGCTCAGAAGTTAAGTAATAAACCGGATAATGACAATTCCGAGAGTTCAGTTTTACTGTCAGTCTGACGATTGCGTCGTTCCTTATTGACAGAATGTTTTTATTCGCGCATGGTTTATAACGGCAAACACACCGTGCAATATGATAACGCAAGGAAAAATAGGCATTTTCTTTCAACCACATGATATCCGCAACAAATCTAGTACGAATCAGGTTAAACAGTTTAGGCGCCCTGTTCAGTACGTTATTATTAACTTGATTGAGGAGAAAACAACGTTACTAACAGGTTGTAATATTCACCTCATTTACATCAGTCCCAGCCTCACGTAGTGGGTGAGGGATTCGAACAATCAGTTCAAACAAAATGCAGGTAAACCTAACCATGACAAACCTCACGTGACTTCTGTTAATGTGTGTTCGCTTACGACAACGTTGAGTAAGGCAACCTGAGGTGGTTGAAGCGCTGAGTATTACAACGTGCTCGTAACGTTGTGTGCTTCTCACTCCACTCATTTTCTTTCAACTTTTTCGTAAGTATAATCAAAACCGAGATTCATGGGAATCTGACCAGCGAGCAGTCTGTGCATGCCTGTTTTCTTAAATTTGCAGCCATCTTGAACCGAGACAAGTATTCATAAGTTATTGTTCTTAATGAGTTAAAATGGTGGGGAAGCAGGTTCGTATACAGTTTAATTTCTATTTTCGTTCGCTCATAGGGAATCAGTTTTAGCAGCGAGTCTTCTTCTGGTAGAATGGTTCGCTACAAATTTTGTTAACTTGTCGGCTCAACTGTTATCTGATTGAATTTGATGGAATGCGACTTCTGTATCCCATCATATGGGCTAATTTTCATGCACGGTGAGCTCTCATTTGTCCAAGCTCGCTGACTGTAACATTTCATGCCGTTTTAATGCATGTGATTAATTCTATGTGGACTAGAATCTGGCCAAGTAAAATCACATCAAGAAAATGTTTGGTATATTCCAAAGAGTTGACGTTTATCTAATCAAGTCGTCACATGTTTGAAAGTGATAAAATGTGAAAAATGATCATGTGGTGTTGTTTTAAATTCTTTGAAGCAGGCACGTTGGTTTATTTATTCGTGAGAACTTCACTGATATGGAAAGAAAAACTCTTCCAAGTAGATAACTGATTTTCACTGTCATCGGTAGCTATCAATTTTGCATGCAGATGCGTTATTAAAGATTGAAACAGCTAGTTACAAAGGTATTTCGGACGTTAAGGACAGGAACTATAGAACTGATATGTCTAACATACTGATGAAAGATTACTGGGCAGCCGAGTAGTCTCGTCGGTGGTAATAAATTATCTTCCAATAAACGAAAAGAGACATAATTTTCACAGTGTTCGTTCACATTACGTCAAGTTATTATTTTGTCATTATCCGTAGCAGTTTCACCTCGAGATACCACAGAAACACTAAAAGTCAAATTACTGTGTGGGCACAAACCAAAGATTAGATAAGACTGAGACAACTGGCAAAGAACGGACAGCGAAAAGACAAGGCCGTGCTTCCGAATAGTAGGTATTTAATAGTGTGGCGTGACATCCTAGGTCAATGTCTCGTTGATTATTGGCTGAATAAATTTGCTATGTTGTGTCTTGATCACATTGTCGTCTAACAAATCACTACATCTACGTGATCTAAAACGTTCGCAGTCCCATTAGCTAGCTAGGGTGGCGGACTAGCTGGTGACTGCCGGAAAGCCAAACTGCTGCCGCTCTGTAACTGTTGCTGCTGGTCTTTCGTGCGAGCTGATCTGGTCAACTTTTCAGTTATCAGTTTCTGCAATGGGACGCTCACAACTGAGTCACTGTTGAAGTTGTCGTCGATGGCAGTCAATAATCTCCACAGCAAACAAGTTGACCTAACTCGTGTTACTCCCACGAGCTGCTAGAAAGTAGCCCAGATTGTTGTTGCCCTTGAATCGTGAGCAGAATCAGAGAAAAACAGACGGACTCATGATAAGTGTGCAGCCTTTATGTGCAACGAGGGGAAGTTGTTTGTGGAAATACCCGGAGCTAACAACGTCATCTTTCTGGCAGAATTGATATTGGACCGGAATATTGCACGCTGTATTGCAATGTGAACAGTTCAATGCCATACACAGAAGCCTACAGGAAAGACTGGGGATACGTTTTGCATCGATGGCATAGATCTAAGGTACAGTGATACTGTTCAAATTTCTAGGTGAGCTCTCAACCAACTTTCTCATGGTTTGATGTTAGAATGTTGGCCAGACACCTCATGTCATCTGGCCTGTTTTTCGCCTGGTAGCAAGCTGTGGCATTTAACGGCGAGCGGGCAACAGCAACATGCATGTACCCTATGCCGATGCGTGTCGTTTTTAGATTGAAGATTGCAGCATTTAGTCTGAGATTGACTTTTTACAGACGGGTGTCAGTTGCCAGGCTTCTGATATAAGCGTCTATCTCTGGTTATCAGTGTTTTTTCTACAGAACAACCAAGTTGATTAGCCTCCACGTGGCTTTAGCTGAGATCATTTAACATCGGCTTACGAAGGAGACGCTATATGGCTAATCAGTGCCCGCGGCAGAGTATGCCACCTGGTTCCGGTAGTAGCTTATTCCGTGGAAATTTTTTTTTATGATGATCGCCATCCGTTTTTGTGTACCAGCGGCACTCTTCTATGGTACTGCCTGATATATGTGCATGGCCTTTCCGTGACACAGGAATGGGCTGTATTATGCTATGACAAATCACGTGAATAAATAACCAGCAGCACTTTAAAGATTTGCTCGCTCATCCTACGTGTAATATCACGGTCGCATATTAATATCGTGCTACACTGACGCTGAATTATCGCTGGCGTTTTCTGTGAAACCGGACTGCCTGCACGGACAGTATGATGTGGGGTGTGATGCTCAAACGTAGTGTGAAATGGTGACAAAAAATCTGAACGGTTCCCGATCTAATCAGACCCAAATCAAGCCTTCCTCTTGCATCTTTCGAGACTCCTTTTGTGTCTTGTTGCGAAAGCTGAAAGTGTACCACCTTGATCGATCTTTAAAGCGGCTGCGATTGGTGACGTACGCTTCAACGAAGAGAACAGAATACCATTGAACGACGCAATGTCAAACCGAGTAAAACCTTTTCCTTTCTTTGAGTCCTCAGCCTAGTAGTACACAAGGCCAAGGCCACAAAAAGTACCTGACTTCTAATGAAGAAAATCTGAACAAAGCTCGAGAAATGTCACTGACTACCTACGGTCGTTCGTGGATAGCCTTGATTCTTTGCTGCCTTCACAATTGTCAAGAGTCAGCATCGGACTAAGTCTAAAAGACCCTTATCGAGTTCAACTGTAAATTCAAAAGATTTCAATTATTTAACTTGGAAGTTGCACCTTATTGATTTGCTTGGCACGTTGGTCCCAAGAATGCGCTGAAGTTCAGTTTTAACAAGTGTGGATAATGCTGTTCTCTCGTCTTGCGAAACACGATTACAAATTCTTGTTGCAGAAAAACTACGGATTTTCTTGAATCACAATAACACCACCTGCGTTATATCAGTATGGGCTAATCAGCCGATGAATCCGTCACCTTCGGTTTCTCCACAATCGCCGTGGTTAGGACACTGGAAGCATAAGTTGAGGCCAAAATTTTCAGTCTGAGCATTTCTGGACCCATCTTGGTTACCAATAAGGGAATGAATAACGTCGTCCACTTTGTGAATTTTACCCGTTGCACAATTGCCCCAGGCAGCAGTGACCAGTTAGGCTTTGCGTATCTACTTGCGTACGCCTTAGACTAGCGGTTACTTTGTTGAATCCAGAAAAGTCCTTGGACATTTCTGACGTCTCCTGCGTGGTTGCTTTCGCCACGTGTGTAGAAACATCATTTTGACCACAATTTTTAAATTCAAAATGATATTTTACGCAAACCAGACATTGAGTAACAGACTATGTATTGGGGCAAAATTCAGCACTTTCGTGGAAATCACGAGAAAACGATTAGATTTCAGTTTTAAGTTGCGTGCTTTCCATAAACGTCTCCTAAATATAACAACACATTTTTCCGTGTTCCCCTTTTTTACCGACTTTCTCTTCACAAAGATCGCGAATATCCACAAAGCACTGATCACATTTCATCAGTAACTTCCATTAAAACTCTGTGACATTAATACCAATTATTAGTGGGTCATTGAAGTTCCATCTTGATTTGTCACTACAGGTGCAGCAAAAAACGTGGTAGTATTTGTCGGTATGAAATATTTAGGCCACTAATTAGCATAGTGAACACAGCTCGCTTGGGTTCCTGGCTCTTTGCGGTAATGCACGTTGTCATAGAAACTTACTCGATTCCGAATAGTGCTGGAACAAAGTGTTCTCCAACGAGAATTAGGGTTTCCTTCCAGCAGTGATCAGAAAGTGAGTAGGTTGATCATCGAATATTTTTGATGCTACACCGCAGTTTGAAAATGTGAGCCCATTCCACGATGTCGGAAAAGTTGCTCTGTTGGCTCAACTGTTCCATCTCAGTCAAAGTGAGCACGGAATCAATGAGTATCAATTACTGTTCAGACTATTACGAGTCTAATGCTACTGATATAATAGATATCGATTAGCGCTGGGATTACGCATTTTGGATTGGATATGCATGAGAAGAAAATGGGGGAAACAAATTCCAGAACTGAAGCCACCTCAACGGAATTTTAAGTGAAAAGCTTGCCGAAACAGGCTATTTAAGAGCGAACCTCTAAAATAAGTTTAATAGTCAAACGGCTTCTACAAATCACTGTAAATGTAGGTGTATTCGCTGACACAGAGACGTACGCTCATTTCTGATCAAATCGTTCCACTCCATTGTTTTGATGTATTGGCAACCACCGTAAACGATCATTAACAGCTGCCTGTTAGTAAACGTCTCAGGGCTTTAACGGCAACGCAGGGCTACAAACTAGTACGGAGTCTCATCTACACTGACGTACACGAACCATGAAATCTCTCTTTCTATACTGCATCATACTGAAAACAAACTACACTTGCATATCAAGTTGCATATCATGCGTGGCGAATCGTCTTATGTAGCCCCTAAATGGACGCGGAAGTCAACATATAAGCGATGTGTAAAGGATTCGTCTGTTCATAGAATCCACATCAATCAAATGAATTATGGAGGTGAAAGTTAGTTTGTATCATATTCAGTTGCTTCATCCAAAAATAACAGACCCATTACATACGAGTCAGATGTACTACATAATTCATGCAAAATCAGACAATCTCGCAGGCTTCAACGGAAATCCAGACGTGACCACAAAATAACGGGGTTTCATTCAACTTGTGACAAATGTGACGATTGCGACTGGACGGAACGCAAAACGTGCGATATTCCAATCTTATCCAGGTTGTATGCTTCCCGATAGTCGCTATCACTGTGACAGCCAACCATCCAGCTGGATGCTGTAGTGTCATTTTGGATTAATTATGTTAAACTCGTTTTCGACTCATATCCGTTACACATTTTACATCCTATTTACAAAAATTGGTTTGTTTACGTGCAACCCATCAGCATAATTACCGTATCATTCCATTTGGTGTTCTAGTTCTGAATGTTTGATAGTAACACGGAGCTCGTAGTTACTGGAACAACCGTCACCGACTCCCAAACGTGGGGGTTCGATCTGTTCACAAAATGAAGCCCTTTGGACGGTAACTTCAGGTAACGCCAACTCTCAATAGGCTATCTCCGTTATCTACATGTTCCACGAATTTATAGTGTCCAATCACACATCCAATTTTCACACCAAATTCTCAACATACGCATTCATTTTAAGCATTCATTCAACCGTGATGACTTATCCCCGAATTGTCAGCTCCTATTCGTCAATATAACATGATCAATTGTGCACGATGACCTGCCGAAAATTCAAACGTTCACCATCACAACGCCTCGATTTAACCATCTTAGATACGGGCTACCACTCTTCATAAATCATCCACCGGACTTCTTCTTGAAAATGCCAGTCCCAACCTGAGTATTGGCGACTGCACTGTTATTCACGCAACTTCAAACTATAATTACATCACTACTGGAAAGGCTAAGGGTCACGGTCTACAAAGGCCTGACGGCCCACGGGAAAATCGGCTGTTGGTGCTAATCGGCGTCACAGATCTAACTTTGCCAAACAACCCCTTGAATGCCAGTTCGTTGCCACATTGTCAGCAGCATAGTGCGCGCTACGGTTAACAACAGCAACGGTGAACAGTTACGGCGAATACAAGAAATATGCTAGGGGTTTAGCGTCAACCATATTTTTGGGTAAGTAGCATGTCACTTTGAACACATTTAGTGACAGACACGCAGGTCACTGACCAGCGTCCTGTGAAATATCTCTTTTGCAGATAATAAGACTCTATTACCTTCCATTATCCCCCGTAAGATGTTCAGAGAGGCCAACAACCAAAATGACTTTGTATCGTTGCCAGATAGCACATTTCCGACCGACCTTACACAATAATCGTGCTTTTCAATGGGTTTCAAATAAAACCAAGAGGCCACTGACATGTTCAGATGACGTCTCATTTTGCGAACGTTGGTTGCATCCGTTTCCCGATTAGATATTCATCAGATGCGAAGCTAAAGGGAGACTGCGCATAATCCACATCATTTGGCTTGCGCACCATGACTTGTGGCTAGACTCACAGCATTTATCTAGTATAACCCCTATGGAATAGGAACGAAAAGTGTGGCAGTGGAAAGACTTTATGGTCCAACCGTCAACTGCTGGTAAGTCACAAGGTAGGCTAGTATGATTGCGTCTTCAACTTCATATCCAAAAGTAACATTTCAGTTAGTTTACCAAAACTCACCAAACACCGCCACTAATGCATTGCTGTCCACGGCAACAAATGCCTCGATGAAATCAACACGGAGAGTGTACAACTGCTGTTCGCGTTCACAGCAATTCTCCTAGGTCTATTAAACAGCGGAAGTCTTGCCAGTCGTACTGCGAATTGTCCGGATTCCAGCTTACCCAAAATTTCGGTTTCGAGCTGATAGAACACAGTTCTTGTTAGAACCATTCAGGAACACATCAGCAGACTGGTACCCCAAAAAACTGTCACAGATTTGTTTGCTCTTTCTATAGTTAAACATCAGGGCTTTCATCAACCCTTGTGGAAGTGTTTCCTGCTATCAGCTAGAGAGCCCAACAGCGAGAAAGAACGTTCCCAAACATGGTCACCATGCTTTAAAAGTTTTCCTAGCAGCCCATCTTCATCGAAAGCCTATTAAATTTGGATTTGTCTGAGAATTGCACGAACGCTTAATAGATTCGGGCGGAAGACAAGTGAAACATTTTCGTGACAGGCTAGTCACAGCCTTCCAGTCAACATTGGACAATCGGTTTAATAGGCCTGGATGTTATGTTCGTTAGGTACATGAGTCACTACAGTTACGTTTAACAAATTGATTGGGCAGACCAAACGGATGAGACCAGCATCGATGTAAACGAATCCTAGATTTCTTCATTAGTGCCTCAAATCGCCTTGCCTATTCCAGTAGTTGTACTTGATTCCGCGAAGTTGTCTACGGTTTGAAATCGGCGTGTCGAAATACTGCCTCACTGCTTAGGTCTGTTGTAGAGGTAACAAAGGCTTCATTCTTCTCTTTCAACAGGCTCGATAAATCAATATCGGTAACAGCGAGTATCTCTAAGCATCCCGGGCGCCGGCTGTCTAGTCCCTCGTTGAGTGATACTGAAATTTGCTCGCAAGACATCACGTGCTGTCACGCATAGCAGCGCATAGGGGCATCTTGAGGCTAACGTAAATTGCACTTTGAAATACAGGAACCCGATTTTAAGTTCCGCGATGGGTTAACGGTTTTTGAAGCTGTCGGAATGGTTCCACTATAAGCGGACTGGCAAACAAATAAACAGCTTGATCCTGACCTTCCTGTGACCCGTGCTACACTCAGCTCAATGAGTTACGCGCCTGCTACGTACGTCACGAACGTCGCGGTGACGCACGATCACGTAATCGAGTAAATGGTGATGGCCGCCTCATGGTTACCTCTAAGTAGGGATTTCGGCCCCATCCAAATTGAATCGGGTTTTGCGATTAACAACTCATAAACACAACACACGTGGGGCAGACCGTCACTGTTCACACTGATTCTTCCAATGTTGTATGATCCCTAGGCCCAATCAGGCAACGCCAAACTTGACGATGAGAAGGATCAAGAGAACAGCCGACCATAAACCCGGTTCTTTGTATCTTCGGTGTGACACAGTTGGAACACAAACATTACAAAATAATACAGACTTACGGCAACCCGGTCGCAAGCGTCTCGATTTGACTCCAGTTTGAGACTGTGTGGGCGGACTATCCTCAGACAGTTGATGCTGTCATCGACTACGATAAAAACAGTGCTGCCGCACATCTTCCGGGTGTTCTACACATTAGAAGACGTACTCATCACTTTGCCCTGGAAATTATCTTGGTCTGCAATCCTTTTTCATTCGAACCTACACTATTGATTACAGCTTACTTTCACAGTGATCAGTAGGGTGGATCATTCCAGGTTGCCAGCATTGCATTCTGTATACAGACGGACAGCATCCAAACGCATGTGTTAGAGTCACTTGAACAAACTCTCTTGAAGTCCGTGAATCAACAGTTTGATCTAAAAATTCCATTGGTCACGGGGTTTTCTTATGAAATTCCGCATGCAGCTGCTGATACAAAAACCTGACCTACAATTAAACGGAATATTGGGGATCCTTGGGAGACGTTGTCAGAAATCAACGACGGATAATTCTAACGTATTCGGCAGCGTAGGTCAATCTTTACCAGAAGATTCAAAGAAAAATATACTGAAGTGGTATCCCACGTGCTGCTGCGCGCAGCAAATATATTGTAATCCACATTAAGATCCAAAAGCTTGGCGCGATCTATTTTGAACATAAATGCAAGTACGCTGACGACCACCGTTTGGCGATCGGTGTGTTCTTCGTTTGAGTGTATCTCCCGCAACCCCCTTCTTCTGACCGTGAAAAGACGACAGCGTTGCACTCATGAATATAGTTCTGCTGTACACACATAAACTAGCACCTTACTGTCTAACCACACTCAAGCAAACGATGGCGGAACATACAAACCCTTCAGCATAATGTTTTGCCTTGTTGTTCCATTTTGACCTATCTGACACGGTTGAATATGGTGGAACTGAAGTCCTGGTCAGCGCAGCTCTCTGGAACAAAACAGCACATAGGCCTGATTAACACACTGAGGTAACAGGAATGACCAGCACTCAAGTCAGGTTCCAGGAGTTCGCACATACGCACCGGTCGTCCAAAGCCATGCATGGAATTTGATTTCAATTAGCAACACCCATGTGAACAGTTCAACAATCACCGCCTCATCTATATTCTACAGGATTATTGTTGATGGTTCTATGCGTCAAGCCAAGCTTGATTGTACAGCTCAGATAATTGTACATTCTATGATAAACCTAAAATATATCGTGTAAAAAGTGGCTTGTGTGCAACTCAATTGGGACAATGTCAGAAACGATTGTGTAATTTTTAGAGGTGTTGAACTAAATAGCAAAACATGATAATATCAAATATTCTCCTTTATCATTTCAGGTAATCATTCACATTTAGTAACTGTATATTGCAGCTTGATTGAAATGAATTCAGTTGACAGTCAAGGTTGGCCAATATAGGGAATATCATCTAAAAAATGTAATCTTCGTCATTTAGGCCGTTAGTGTGATCCCCGTTAGAATTCACATCAAAAGCGTAAGTTGGTAGCTGTAAACATCTTGGTTTTTTTCCACCTGGATTACAACAGGTCTCATGAGCCAAAAGAACGTTAGACCTTTGTTAATTACTCAACTAATGTAAGCGTATGTGGACCATGATCTTGTGCATTTCAGTATAAAATTGCATTATGCATCATTAGTAATGCCCTAGACATATCTTCCGTTGTCATTTTGCGATTGTGTGTGTGTGTGTGGAATCTTTTGTAGATAGTTTGTATTTGATCGCCGATCTACACTTGACATTTTCGTAATTACTCCATTCGATTTGGCTTAGTTCGCGTGTTTTGTCGTATGAACTGTTGTAAAACGTTATATTATTCTTTAACGATCATCACATACCCTAATATATGTTGTAATTTAATAAACCACAAACGATTGTTACGAATGAACAGGACACATAATAAGAATGCGAACACATCTCTCGAGGTGCGTGAATCATACAAACAAGTTGTGAACTCCATCCAATTTCGCAAAACCCGAGGGCAACTGTTTCATACACACAAAAATGCCAACGATCAACGTATTAAACATTAACGAATCACTGATTCAGCTATCCATGTTAACAGGTTGTTACGACCCCTGATAGAGAAAGACAAGAACAAACACAAAGACCACGAGCAGTATCTCTATCACGAACGAACGCAACGATATTGCCAAATTGCACGAAAACCAGAGCACAAATATCGGAACCCAACTCTCGCAACTTAGATCCCCCCAACAAGTAAGGAAAAAGACGGCCTTCAAACGAGCTTTATTTGCTGCCCAGCCAGAAGGCAAAATACCGATTTACAACGTCTGTATTTATAGGTTTCGGGTGACCTTGCGCCTAGGCCACCCAACGGACCAATCAGAGTGAGCGTAGCTTCTCGGACGTTCGAGAATTCTGGCGGGCGTTCAAATTCTCCAAAAATGGAAAATCCATTTTTCTCGGCAATATGGCGAATTTTTGGGAAAAAGTGCCTTTTCCCAACACAGGTTCCTTAGTTTCCTCCACAGTAAGCAAGCGCAGAGATGCTCATTCGTGTTTTGAATTTTACGGATAATGCTCAGTCTACTCGCAAACGTTGATCACTTCTCGACAGCCGTTATCAAAAGAATGTTCGCAGTTACTAAATCCGTAATAACGCTGTTATAAAGTTCATTCTTTAAAGAGTATGCTAACCCGATGAGCCAACAAGCAACTTCCTGGTACAACCATCAATCATGTTCTTTCCGCGAATACACCACTGCTCAACTACTAACGTCAACAGGCGTCAATGAAGGTTGTTTCGATGCAGGTTGTTCACTCCCAATCCAGATTCACCGCCCTTATTAACGCATAACTAAGACATGTTCCTTGTCAGAACACGGAATACACTCGTAAGTCTGCCGTTTTTGTACAGGTTAATTCCACATTCAGGTCAGCCCAGAGAACAGGCAAATTATTACCGCCGTCTCCTTGACATAACTGCCGTTCGAGTTGAGCCCGATTATCTAAACTTATTCTGACCATTCACAAACACATGTGAATGAAATGAGTAAAGGCTACTGGAGTGTTATGTATGAATGCGTCCTGAAAAAACAAAGTCTTCACGTTCGAAACAACCCACCGATATGTTTTTGGTCCCTAAGCTATGGGAACAGTGTGGCGAGACCAGCTTGGAGTGACGCGGCGGGAGCGCGCGCGCCCATGTTGCATAGTCCAAAGACGGTAACTGGCGCAAACACACTGCTGGTAATGATGTACGAGGAGGTACTTTAGCGTTTTCATGAGACGCCAGAGAGAGAGCGCACAAGTCGATCTGTGTCAGGAAGGGCTTTCGGTCGCCAGATATTTGGTGTGGTTCCCGGCGTACCAGATGTGCAGCCACTGTGAGGTGAGTTGCTTTGAGAAGATTCCGTTCCTAGCCTGGTTGGGACAGTAGTGAGGGGCACGTAACTGAGGCGTGCGCTGGCGAAATCAGTGTCTGAGGTATATATGGGTGTGAAGTCGTTTGATCGTGCGCCGTTGTGGCGGCGAGTACGAGAATCTACTCTGCTATGTTTGGAGAGCTGTGTGCGCGGGTGCAAGAGTCATGTCGACAGCAGAGATCGCGTAGGTTTGTTGGTATTGTGTGGGTGCAGGCTGTGCCTCGGCAGGCTGGTAAGAGGTCTGGGATCGACGTGTCGTTTCTGGACGGTGCACGTGCAAATGTGAATGCCAGTGATTGCCGCTTAGAGATTGGATGCGGTGGGCTGTAGACAGAAAAGAGGCGAGTAGATCAGTTATGCGCGTCCGTACGATCCTTGGGGTTGATTGGATCTGAACCTACAGAGGTGATCCTCCAAAAGCTGGCTGTTTATGCGACGTAAGTCTACGTTGATGAATACCACAGACAAAGGTAATGACTAAACAACAGTTGTGATCGATTTTGTGATCCTCAATCTGATTCGGGCCCGGTGATATTCTTTAATCCGTTTCGAATGACGTCCAGTCGTTCGACCGACATACTCAAACAGTACACAAAGCAACGAGTGAAAGAATACGCAATCGTTGACTGGTCGTGGACCCTTTTCCTGTAATGCTGATTGCCTCGTTCCTGCGATTTCGATTTCGAACAAATGTGTTGTTCACGAGATAGGGAACTACCGGGAGCAATGTAAGCAATTTTCTTACGTATATAATTGTGCACAAGCATTTACGCACATGAATGAATGTTGTATTGAAAGTACAACGAATTTTGTTTTTTTACGCCCTATGCTTTAGAACCTTTGTTGCCAATGTCATCACCTGCTCAGCTATAGTAACATTTATACGACTTTCCGTACTAATGGTTTGAACTAGTAAATAAACCACAAGATTATGAGCTTGAGGTTGTATCGATTAACAAGTGAAGTCAACCTACTGTATAGTCACACTGCCGTTGGGCTCAGAAGAAGTAGACCTACTTGATATAATCGGATCCTTGTATTGTTTAATTCGTTCGAAAATATCCATTCAAGTCATGATAACGACAAATTACCGAACACTTGTTTCTGTTTTTTTTGTCAGGCTAATTACAACATACTAACTATGAAAAACAGCAAGTAGGGTGAGTTAGGAAAAGGGTCACTAGTGGTTATGGACAGTGTGTTTGTTATCACTTTGACGGGTAGGGCGTTAAAGGTCTGTACCCCTGACACTTTACAAGCTGAGCTAGATTTTCTACAAGAAGTGTTCATGCAGAATGGCTACCCAATGCGTTTCATTCAGAAGGCGATGCAGGCGGTAGAGATGAAACTTAAGCCACCCTCTGTGAATAGGAAACTTGTTTATTAGTCTTCCTTTCAAGGGAGATCCCATGGCCGAAGTTATCTCAAGAAAGCTCAAAAGTCAGTCGAAACAACCTACGTTGCCGCTCAATTGTGCGTGAGTTTCCGTTCAACACCCGTTATCATGTCACAACTCAAAGACGAACTTCCTTGTTCTACAACCAGCTGTTGTGTGTACTCATTTGTTTGCTCGTGTCGAGCATCATACATTGGTCGTACTACAAGGCGATTGTCTGATAGAGTGCGTGAACATCATCCTGCGTGGTTGAACAGTGGTGTGACTAAAACGGTTTCAAGCGCGACTGTTGCTCATTTGACCGACTCTAATCATTCTGTCAGTAAGAAAGACGCTTTTCAGATTGTCTACCGAGTGCCAAGGAATCGATCAAAAATGGTGAGATTTCGAATGTTGACCGTTGCCGAGGCCATTAGTATCCGATTGCGCAACCCTGACCTCTGCGCACAGAAGAAGTTCGTGCGGACACTTAATCTCCTCTGGCCCACAATCAATCAAGCTCACGATTTGGAACAGTGATTGCGTAACTGATAACTGATAGCAAACATGTCGTCCATAATCTTTATTGCCCGTTCTTCTGACGCAACCTAGTTACTGTTTTCATGTTCATTGTGTTGTTGTTAGCCTAATGATCAAACACAGAAAGCAAGTCCTGTTCGCTACATTATCGTTCTCATCACCAGATATTGGTCAAGTGAACCGTGCACTTGGAAATGAGTGTACAACGTGATCGCGTTACATAAACTGAACAATGACTGGATTACGCCTACAAACAGATTATGACCGTCATCACAAAGGAATTTGTCCTCAAATCGCCTACGTGTTGTAACATGTAGTTTGACACTAAATTTTTCAAAATATATAAATATGATGCCTCCACATTGGAGAATAATTCTTACAAATCTGTTCGAAAAGCTGTGTTTTTTTCTCAAAACATGGAGGAAACTAAAAGATAGGAGACTGAAAAAATGGAGGAGAAAAGAATGCAATAGAAAAAGCACATAGAAATGAGGTAGTAATCGGTGGAACACGGTTTCAAACGAATCACATAGATACTGAACCTGCCTAACCTTTCGGAAACATTATTTGCGTACAAGGACGAATGCGTATTGTGTTAAAGGTTAACTCCATGTTTTGAAATGATAACTGTGAGGACTTTGGGACACCAGTTCTATTTCAGGCTGTCATGCTTTAAACGGCAGCAGCGGACGCAAGTTTGGTTCAGTGTGTCTTTCTGAATAATCGTACAGCACTTACAAAGATTGTATACACTACAAGTTTGAGGACTACCAGCACTATTGACCGAGGTGCCAGTCATCGGAAATCAGTTGCTGTTAGAACTTAATGGCAAACTGATAGAAGGGTCACTGAAACGATAGGCAAAATTGGCAGAACATTAAACAAGGACGAATACAGGTAAGTATATATAAATATTTATGATTAAAACATCAGTGAAACAGTAAAATGGTTTTACAATGACAGCACAGAAATTGGAGTCAGAATTCTAGATGATGGTAATAGCCTATGTGAGATTTATCGTCTGGCACACGAGACAGGGTGGGCTGGATCCTCGAACCACACACACTACACACTGAGTCGATCTAACCGAAAGAAAATTCACTCGACCTGTGAAATTGTTGATGCTTTCCAAGCCTCATGGGTGACTGGGTGCTACACGTGAGGACGAGTGAGAAAAGACGACCGAATGAACGGGTGTCAGGATAAACAATTACATGAACAATGCTGACCGATGAGTCCATACACTCAGCACAATGTTGCGTGTACTTGAAGAAGGTAGTCAGACTTAAAAATAAAATGGTAGACTACGGAAGCGATGTGTATGTCAACTTGAAATATGTGTGCGGATTTTATCGGCCAATGCATGAATGAAATATTAGTTATTCTGAGGCAGACGCACTACAGCTAGGGTTAATTTATTTTGACGGTTACAATAAAGTTCATTCTGAACTAGCGGTTTTTCACTAATTCCGTATAGAATGAGTACAGTGTCAGCTAGACAAGATCGTTCTTCGATTGAAACTATTCACTTTTAGCCATATGACCAACATATTTCTAGCTCACATATAACTAGCGGGTGATTTTGGTTTGCAGTAGGTGAACAACACTTCCTATTGACTACAAGCTACGCATTCACATAGACTTTTCCAGCCAGCCCCTCTTGATGGTAAAAAACGTTACGGATAACTGACAAACTATGACAAAAGCGTAACTCAAGTGTGGTGCTTCATTTTGTGATGAGTAAGCTGAATTGCTTGTGAGAAGCTAAAGACTGGGATCATTTGTGAGTCATATTATCACTTTTCTTAGGCACTAGTATACAACTGGATGTGCAGCAGAGTGTAAACCAGAATTGTTTGCCTACTCCGTCTTTGTTGGCTAAAGTTTGGTAGATGTTGTTTTAGGTTTTCTGAAACATGAATAACTCACCGATGACCGGACCGCCAACTATCCTTGAGTTTGAGCAACGTGTACGGTATCTCTGGAAGGGAACCTAACAGTACTACTGAACAGTTTTAGACCCATTGTCACATGTTTGAGAAGGAGTGTTGCCTTGCTTTCAGCAATTTGACATCACACTACGTGTATGTCGCACAGTGACCTGAACGGTCTAGACCCAAATACCAAACATCATCGCGATGGGGTTTCCGTGGTATGTGGATTCACGTACATGGCAGTGTTTACCCTTCGCTTGCCGAACTATTTACCTGCTTGGCTTGACAGCAAGGTGAAGATGGACTGATTAGGGGCTGCGCAGCTGAAGCAGAGAACTGTAATACTAATTCATGGCTGTTAGGCTTCGTGGATTAATGGTTGCGTTAAGCAGGGTGAACTGATTGTCGCGAGCAAGCCAATCACGTACGAATTATCAATCCAACTGGCCGTAGAAGTATCCAGAAAATATGGAGGAACAAGCAGTCGAGTATTAAATCAGCCCAACCTGGGGTTTCTTTTATTCTGTCTCATCTGTGCTGGACATGAAGTATCAACTGGAGGTTTCCTGAGTCCTAGAAAATCGGTGTTGGGGGCTCAACACTGGTTGAAACTGACTTGAACTGGCTAGCTACTTGTGTAGCGGAATCCTCTTAACCAGAACGTCATCATAGGATACCTACGGAAGGTCATAAAAATTACATCCAACCTCTCCATGTTATCATAATACTGGCGTCCCTAATTCACTCATAAATTTTATGTAAAACATGAACGACTAACCATTACTTTGCGAATAGCCCTTGGACTAT
>LOND01007970.1:3761-17817 GCA_014220965.1 Paragonimus kellicotti | reverse complement strand
ACGAGAAGAGTGCTCATTGATACATACGTTTTCAGCATTGAGTCGTAATCATGGATATTATAGCTGTGGACTTTGTTAGCCCATCAAATACGGAATTGAAAAATAAATGGAAATATATGAATTGAATGAAAATGTATTCGAACAAACTTTTAAATAGTTTTACCCTCGCAATAACAAAAATCTTGAGGATATATACTTGTTCTGCCTGCGATACACTGTCACCTTGAAAGCCGTTCCCAGCCAACGATATGCGTGGTCACCCACTTCGAAACCTTACTCAGTGGGATACTTGAATCATGATCATGTAATGGCCAGGCCACTGTGGTATCTTCCAATCGTCAGCAACCACAATGAACAGTGCATGGTGCGACGGACGCTCCAGTTCGATGTTTCAGCTTTCACCCTCTGCTCCACTGTAGCAGTGCGATCCACTTAACTTCGATCACCCGGTGGTTGTGAAATTTTGCCAGGACAACCCTCTTGAGAAATCTTAAACGCGAAAAAACGATGACAGGGTATGCAAAAGTTACACGTGTGCACTAAAATGGAGGAGGTATAGAGGGTAAAACTATTTGAAAGTTTGTTCGAATACATTTTCATTCAATTCATATATTTCCATTTATTTTTCAATTCCGTATTTGATGGGCTAACAAAGTCCCGAGCTATAATATCCATGATTACGACTCAATGCTGAAAACGTATGTATCAATGAGCACTCTTCTCGTACATCGAAACTTGTCCAGTTAATATGGTCGCGTATTCAGTTATTTTGGTAAACAAACAACGCATAATGAACAAACCATCAAACGACAATAAACTCCAGAGATAATGTTAACTTTGTTAAGAGGTCTCACGCTCAGGCTGAGTTAGACAATGTAAAATGGGTTAGGCAAGCCGGCAAAAACATCTATTTTCAACTGAGGTGGTCAAAGCAAACCAAATTCTTCAATACTTACCCCAAAGAGCGTGTGGCTGACGTAGCCTCCACGTTAATTTCAGCAACAGGAACTCCTCGTGAAGCTAGGGCAGGAGCGAACCCCGCAGCCGGATAAACGACTGCGCTGGTTCCAACCACCAGACAAACATCAGCACTAGCCATGGCAATATCCACGCGACGTAACACATCTGAATCTAAACTCTCGCCGAACCAGACAATATGTGGTCGCAAGAGACCATTACATATTTTGGTTTTATCCCGAAAGGAAACCAACTTCTGGCAATGTGGAAGTGCCTCCTCTGGAATGTGTACATGGAGTTTGGGATCGAATTGAGGTGAGCTACACAAAAACAAAACGGGCAAAACACCCAAATAAATATCAATAGCAACATAAATATACCACACGGGAAACCGTACATACCATATGCAAAAATGTTGAAGTAAATAAGAGTTCAAAACACGAACATTTTAATATCATTGCCTCTAAATGGAAACGCAATGCGATGAGTAAGAACGTACCCCCTACCATCCAAAGCGGCGCAAATTGGACTGTCATTGTTTACTCGTACGTCAGAGCAACTGGTGCATCGGGTTTTAAATAGATTTCCTGAGAGAAATAAAGAGGAGATAGAAGACAGTAAAACATTTGCTCTTTTGTGGTCGTGGTTATCACAGGTCACTTGGAAAACCACTATGAAAACTCTGGACCTTTGTCTGCAATTGAACTCGCGATAAAAGCAATAGCATCGTGCTATGATCCACGCCACGAGCTCCGGAAATCCACAATCTGACTTAGGTACAGACCTATTTTACGCATGACTTTGCAACTCAGATAGCACGGCACTTACTACATTAGGGCATTTTGTTCGGGTCGTCGGTATGAGTACTCCTCAGGGTCTTCACAAATGGAGTTCTACACGAGTAAGTCTGTCACGCTTAATATCAATAATAAGCATCACTGAGATTTACATATCACTAACACTCCTACACAATCGCTAAACAAAATATGCGCACTAGAATGAAAAATAAACCTAACAGTAAGAAGATATGAAAGGTGAGCGGACCAGACACAGGACTATTTAACAGCTCATATTCCGAGACCAACCAAAAGGACATTCGGTTTTTTGAGCCAACGTACTTGATGTACTGTCCGGAGCAATTATATTTCGTACATTGACATCGGAAGTCATGGCCAGTCGAAATAGATATAGACACCCCGTCAGAACTTCAATAAAACGTTTCAGTCATACCAAAAACTGCGACAATAAAACGACAAAGCTGCATCCTGCAGGTTGGATGTTGACAGTTCACGTAAACCACGGACTTTTAATAATAACAATGAAGTTGTCTGCCATAAACGGTATATGTCTGGCTAGGTAGAGTATTCATCATCATCATCATCATAGACAGCAATACATCAGTAGTTCACAATGAAGCTTGACTGCCACATGCATCACGATATGGATAATGCTGTGGAACATAACCTTAGCAGATACTAACGTGCATCTCACCATGCCATGGGAGTGAAACTCCAAGTAACCGCAAAAAGGAGAGATCCCGCCGTTTATACAAATAAGCTCGTGTGTACAAACATCGCTGTATTACTGTAGAGACCGTCAACTGTCGATCATCCTTCCAAAATAAGCACCACTTACGGTAAGGAAGAACCAACACAGAACGCTTTAATGCTTCTGTATAGAGTGAGCAAATAATCACCTGACGGGTATTAACAGAACCCGGAGTGCTTTAGAAAGTTAATCTTCAACCATTCAAGTACCCGTAGGGATAGAGAATATGCGTCGAATATAAACAAAACACCTTGCTGACGGAGGATGCCCTCTCTGTAAATCAGCACTGGTTGCACACAAACATTGTTGGCATGACTTCCGAAAGAGGGATGTATACTTTAACGAGCGATGTGCTAAAAATAGTTAGGGGTGCATTTTGAACGAACCGGTAGTCTTGGCCTAAAAAAGTGGACAGCCTATACCAACATATTGCAGCTTTTAACCGTCATTACTTGCGTCATAAATGCAAAGGGACTGCCAACTTATAACAAGACAATGCAACGAGACAAGTGAAGTTCTCGACGGAAACGTGATTAGTGTTCCGCGGAAATTAGATTCGTGCGCAGTCTGAGCCTTAACCCTACGTGTGAATCACTGAAGACTACTGGCTCATTATACAGTCTGTAATTTACCCATCCAATCAAAGAATGTCCGAAACAAGTTCCGAAATAAGTCCTGCTACATGTGAAACAAGTGAGGAAGCATGTTCAGGTGATACGCTAAAGTTTAAAAAGGTAATAAACCGTACTAACTATTTTCGAAGAGGCACTATCTTGAATACTTATACAACGTCATCGGGTTCACTTAGCCCACGAACGTAACTAAAACGGTTAGGACGAAATATTTATAGGCGTTCTGATTAGTAACGACTTCCATCAGCAATGTACACAAATTTGTCGCTCTAGACAGTATATAAAAGGAACTAGCTCAAGCATATGAAGGGTCCTGAAATTCCGTAACTTTGTTACAACCGAAATCCATAAGTGGGCGTTTTTATGTATTCAGGATGTACCCGATCATGCGGGCTTACTGCAGTCTAGCAAACCGGTAGATTCTGTTCAAATTTGCGTACTCTGGCGAAAGAAATGGACGGATTAACAGTCTTCTGCAATGGACAAACCGGCGTAGCAGAATTACGCCATGCGCATTGAACAATGTACAGACATACCCTTGTCACTGAGAGGTCTGAGCAAGTATCGGGAGCATGAAACTGCTGATCAACAACACCATTACCTTTTGCAGGTATCAGTGGGCAGCCGTCTGGTTGGGTATTTTATAGCATCCATGTCAAGAATTCGGCGTAAATTGGTTATCAGAAAAGGGACATAATGGAAAATAAGAACTAAAGGGATGGAAGGAGTCGCACTATTTCGATAACAACAATTGTAATTAATCTGACAGCGAAAAAGATAAAACGCAACCAATCGAATGGTAAAAAGTAAGCATTCTCAAACCTCTAAATGAAAGGGAAGTATTAAACAAGCAACGTTTGTCTGGCCATAATTTTAGTTAATATTCCTTGTTCGCAAACACCATCTGATCAGAATCGCTTATACGAGACAGGGTAATCAAGTCACCTCATAGTTTATTATTAGTGTACCATTTCTGGTCAAACCCAGTAAACGAAACAATTCAACGTGAAGTGATGAAACAAACTTTAGTTCAACAGGGATACAGAGTTAAGAACATTCTTTTCCGTCAAGAATTTGGATAAAGACAGTAGGCTGATATTGCACGATTTATGTCCGGACAAATTTCGCTGCATCTTTACGAGTGCATACTACAGACCATTTATATATCAGTATGAGAAAACGAACAAGATACCAGAGAAAGTCAACTGTCAGAGCTTACAATCACAGTCACCACTGTGGTAGTTGAAACTCTACAAAGTTGTTTCTGAACACACAACACGGGTTTAACTTTCGGATGGCAACAGCTTCAGCATAGCGCAGTGTTCGCCTGTGTGACGTTGAGTAGATAACGCGAAATGCCGTTGTGGGATCGCATTGGTGTTGCGTCATTAGAATATGACGTGCAATGGATGATGCAGGCTCCTTGTTTCTATGCGCGGCTGTGACGTCATGCGTCCGCGTGACCTGTTTTTTGACCCACCCCATGGCCCGAGTTCGCAACTGACGCCCAGTCCTGCCTATATATATATATATATATATATATAATAGTGGGAAGCAAAGTAAAATACTTCGAAATTTGGGGCGGGAGGATCTAGGAAGTAAGTCCGAAGAGACAACTGGAAAGGAGTCAGAAGTAACATATCACAGCACATTCTGAATATAGTTGACAAAGTGACCTGGAATATCCTGCGTGAGAGCTGATGCAATGTGGGATCAAGATACTGGCAAGGCAACACGGATGATTGTGACTGTGGGCTAGGATACTGGCAAGAGGACAAAATCTGGAAGGGAAACAAGGTACCGATACAAACGATAAAATTCTATTAAACATGAGACTGACCATGCAATTCAATGACATTCGTACTACCAGCTCTTGAATGCAAACCATCTACGTTCTGTGTGACTACTGTGAATGACCTTCGGTCCGCAGTGAACCGCTTCTCAGCGTCTGCCAAAGTGACGTGTCCTGGGTTCGGCTGCACTTTACGAACAAGCTCTCGCCTGTAATGGTAGAACTCCCAGACTAGACCTGGGTCGTCGTAGAAGGCGTATAGGGTGGCAAGGTCCTACATCAGAAGGAAAGTAAACGAATTTTAAACTTACTTCAGATTTGTAGTTACGCCACAATCCTCCCGCTCCTCGAAAAGTTGGTACGCCGCTTTCTGCACTCATGCCAGCGCCTGTGATGATCAATACATTACGAGCTTTGGATAGCACAGTTTTAAACGTCGACAGATCGGAATTTTGCCGAACGAAGGTCGACATACTAAACTGAGTAAAGCGCAAGTTGAAAATAATATTACTACTTACATAAACTGATTTCAACAACGAATTGAGACGAATGCCTGCAAACATGAAGCACGACCTGAAGTAAGAAGTGTGGAAAGCTGGGGAAGACGTATCAAATAGAAGCATGTGTCCGACCAACCGAAAATTCTGGTTCTCGCATTCTAGAAGGAGCGCTTGGAGATTCCTAGGATCTCGGGGCGTAGCTTTTGTCACGTAGTCGGCTGACTGACGCTAAGTATATGGACGACACTTAGTTCTTTTGCAGTAAACATACAGACCATGGTGAACCGATTGAAGGAAATGGTTGGTCTGCATGGTAGGTACTTCACACCCTCAAAATGTTAAGTGTCGTTAAAACATCGAGTTGACTCCAACATTAACTTTTTTTGAACACAGCAGTGAGAAGTTTAGTAGACTAGCATTTTGTATTCTTTTCAGTACCAGATGATTACCAGGAAAATACTTGGATTAAAGTGGGGGTAGAAAAAAACAAAACAATTTGAAAAATCGAACTAGGTGGGGAACAGCGTGGAAACTATGAGGTCCATGGGAGTCTTGGGCCTGTCTAAAATTGTTTTTGAATATATGATGTTGACATCTGACAACTAATTACAACTGCCCAAACGAAACACGAGAAGCACAGATTGGTATGACGCACTATGCTCTTGAACATCGTTCCGAGGTTAATCAGAAGATCTATGATCAACGTATCTGGTAATAGATGAAGCCAGGAGTTTGCATAAATCCAGGACGAATGAATTAGCCTGAAAGCCACATCCGGAGCCTATTCTGGAAATTGTTCCTTTATTCTAGAGTTAAAGCACCTGTCGGTTCTGCCTATGTACCTTTCACAACAGTTACACAAAAACTGACAAATACCATGTGAGCTGGCGACTTAAAGTTACTTCCTCAATTCAAAGTAACAGCAGCTTGTTGGTTCGGCCAAAATCTGCTATTTCAGTTGCATTAGAGGTTCGTTTGGCTGATGCGACGAGGGGTTTCGTCATTGAACGCGAAGTGTAACTTTTAATTGTTGGTGCAATAAACTTTTTTTTACTAACCAAATCGGACCCGTTGGTCGCTTTACGCACCTAAACGGTCGTTTCATCAACTTGTACTACTAAAGACGAAGTGTCCGCGATAATAGTAAAGTCACGTGCTGTCAGCTCATCCTCATCTGTGGCGTAGAAAGGACAACATGTTGACTTAAGGGAAGGTTTACAATGCGTGTATCAACTAAGGTTTGCTCGGAGCAGATATTTGGACCATTGATGTGGAACATGCCCGTAAGCCCCCAAAATCTGACCACTATCGTCTCCCCAGTTAGTCTGTACCAAGTGGATTGACAATGTGAGCAACGCGACAGTCCACCGGAGTGTATTTGGGAAATATGTAAGCTGCACAGTCTACGCTAGTTGTCACGTAAACCGCAGGCGTGCAGAACGGCCGCTGCACTGCGCATCATCCAACACGTTTGCAAACGGTTGGAAAAAAATGTAAAACGGTCAGTCAGCGACGTGGTCAAGGCTTTTGAAAGCCACGACCATCCTACCAAGCAAAGTTGGGAGGTGCTGCTCGCCAGACTGGAGAAATCGAGACAATTCATACCACAGGTTAGAGATATCCTCAGGCATGGCAGTGCATCGCGGTCAGCCACTATTCCTGAGGTTGCGGCCTATTTTTGTTCGCCGGTTTTTTGTAGGGAACAGTGTTGGGCTTTTGTGATCGCTCTGTCTCCAGATGTTTCCCTGTGGTTCTGTGTGGTCTGAATCTTCGGCAGCATCGATTCCGGAAAGGTGGCAGGTTGCTTCCCTTCTTTCTCAATAGCATGAACTGCTGAAATAGTGAGTATATGTGAGGTGAGGTGTTTGATGAAAGCAACTTCTAACTGTCAAGCATCTTGGAAGTAGCACTGGTGTGATATGAAAGAAATGTAAGTTTGCGACTGAAAGATATTAAGATTCACAATGATACTAAAAGAAATGGAGAGTAATGACGAGACCTAGTAAATAGGGGTAGCATGATGCTAACCTAGTTGGGATAAGGTCAAGTAAATGGCATTCATAATAGTGATCACAAAAATTATATATATATATATATATATATATATATATATATATAACCGAGTAAGGGATGGTAATAATAGAGCTACAATCCTAGTTTAGGATAGAAGCAAAAATGATAGCAGCCATTCATTTAAAAGATCTTTGAACGACCGTAATAACATTACCTTCCTCTGTCAGCGCTTTACACAACAAAAAGACGCAAACGATGAAACTGTTTATTCTGCATCAATGGCGACCGTGTTGTATGACCAGTTTTCAGCGATGGCGTCAAAGGTTTACAGTCACACCAGGTTGGAAGAGGAGCCTGTCAATGTGACTGGATGTCCTCAATATTTCGAAAGTCATGAGATCTCTTAATTGTTCACACTCCGATGGGAAAAGGTTCAGCATGGTCATTCGCCTTTCGCAGATTCACATCTCCCATACCTAGTGGCCTGTAGCTTGACAATCTCAATTAATCATCATCATCATAGACAGCAATACATCAGTGGTTCACACATGCTTAACTGCCACACAACCACGAAGAAGAAAAGAAGTGAAAACGGAGAAAACCACACAGGAAGAAAAAGGAGGGGAGGGGAAGTGGACCTAACTACTAAAAATAGCTACGTCTATATTCAAACACAACATCAAGGCGCCTACACCTTGCAAACAAACAACCGAGCTGTAAGTGAAAGTAAGGCGTCATCAGCAAGACAGCTTCCTTACGGCTTTCACTGCCCCGCATCATTAAGTGCACTCACTTCACAGACAACTCGGACCAAACAACATTCACGCCACTGAGCTCGATTAGCCGCCATCTCACCTAACGTCTCAAGCCACCGACTCTGAGTCGCGAGGGCCCCAGCCCGGGAGACGAACCCGACCTACAGTGACCAACCCCTTCGTGAACGATTTCATTTGTCTACGCCAGGTCATCATCTGTCCACCTCGCACCTTGCGCCAGTCGGCCGCAGCGTCGGCAAACAGTGCTCGGTGTGGCAAACGACTAGCTGGCATCCTTAGTACATGACCTAACCATCTAAGTCTGTGCAAATGTAGCGACTGAACAAAAGAACTCGTTTGACAATCAGTGCCAAACACCCGCTTCCTAACCTCCTCGTTGCTTACTCGCTGGTGCCACCCGATACGAGCGATCGAACGCAGACATCGGTGGTCAAATACACTCTCAATTAAGGCTACATCTCTTTTCAGACAAAGGGTGCATATCTGGATATTGACTTCCAGCAACGGACCAACTACCGTGCTGACGAGTAAAACAGGTTACCGGGAATTTTCAAAGTGCTCCGCTGGACACAGCCAAGCAGAAACTAACCCTTTTGGCTAAGATGGAAGTAGTAGCACTCCGGCTGAGGTCGAATGTCACTAGGGTGTTTAGATCCCGTTCAGACGTGACAATGTATAACGCAGCGTTTCCTGAACTGTACTCTTCGGAGTCGGAATGCATGACTTTAGAGTCCGCCACGTTGAACGGCAGTTTGTTATTCGTTGCCCAGCAAGATAAAATGTCCACATCTCTTTGGAGGACATCCGCGTTCTGTGTGAATCTCAGAACCCACCATAAATTCATGCTAGCTGTGTACATAAGAAGTGAGCAGTCACTATTGGTTGCTGGGATGTCGTTTACGAAGACCAACGGGTCCAGTATGGGGCCTGCAAAGTCCCGGTAGATGCTTAAAACGGCGGTAACAGGTACTTGTTGGTTCGTACAGTGTACGCGCGATTCGTTAGGCAACGTTGCAGTCATAACTGGTTTTGCTTCCCTAGACTCAGTGCTTGCAGTTTTTGTAAAGAAATGTGACGATTTAGATTGTTGGTGATTTTAGTCTAATAGTGTCATGTCTACTGTGAGCGAATCACTCGCGACAAGCAAGTTGATAGTGTATGAATGACTGTTTTTAAAGCAACGCTGTTTCGGCATTAATACGGACTCGAAATTTAGGTAGTTTCAGATGCAGTCGTCTAGGATGTTCTCCATGACTTTAGACACACATGACAACGTAGCTATCGAGTGGAAGGTATCAGCGTCAGTACGGTTACCAATTTTGTACATTGACAAGACAACGCCATGTTTCCATGATTTTGAAAGTTGGTCGGTGGAACAGGTACGTTCGAACAAATGAGTCAACCGTCTCACTGGGATATCTGCGAACAACTTCAGCACTCCTGGGGTATTCCCTCTATACACTGTGACCTGTCCGTCTTCACAATCTAATTTGCACGTTGCAACTACTAAAGTCGGGCACGATCTCATAGATAGGACCATCCCTATTCCTCATATGCAAGAATTTGTTATTTAGATTGCTGCCAAATACCGCAGCAAGCTGTGCGTGCAGAGCATATGCAGTCTCTGAATTGCTCGTCGAAAACCCGGTGAAGTCCTTGATACAAAAGCTCTGGATTTGGTTGAGAAGACCGTGACGAGAGTTTCTGAGGACAGTCGTTCCTCGACTGTCTTAATTTGCGGTGATGGTCTCGGCTGTTGGAACTCAACGATTACATATTTGTCGCGAACGCTCGGGTAAGCTCGGCGAGAGATTTCATCTCCCATAGGTGGGAAGATGTTTCACAGAGAGTTCTTTTCCGGCACCGACCTTTTATTTATTGGTATCAGCTATGACTCGTGGTAAGCTGCATGACAGGAGAAAAGTGGAATCATGTATTTGAGCACTTTCCTACTGTACGTCAGCCAGGCTGGACTCGTCCGTCCGTTGCCAAGTGACACTGCGAAGGCACGCTTGTCGAAGGTTAGGGCATGTCACTTTCGGGGTGGGTGGTACTTAAGTCACAGATAAAAACTAACGCCTACAGGAACAACATCGAATAGGTCAACCTTGTAAGGTTCGCTGGTTTGCATGAAGTGTAATCAGTAGGGATTACTGGATAAGCGATCCTTTCGTAGTAGAGCGTATCCTGGCCAGATATGTCTCTTTTTTAGTCAGAACTCTATGAAATCTATTATTTTAAGCGCTTTGGATTGTGCTGGCTGACTCAACTCCTGAATCCTATTCCTTAAGCGCAAGATGTTCGTGAACATACATCACCAATTGGATACACGTAACTGTACCCCAAGTCTTATCCACTCAATCAACGTGCGTTGTGGGAGTACTGCGATCTAAGTCGACGAAAGCAGAGCCACCAAATAGAGGATTCTCGAATATACCGACAAGCAGAGGATGGATGAGGGCTTTAGAGTGAGGCAAGCCTATAAGATTTCGTTGTTGTGTCACCTGCTTTTTGCTGATTTACAGACCTTCAAATTGGTCAACTCCGTAACTTGTGTCATGTGAACTGATCTGGATGGTGCTCCTGTAAGCGTGAATGTAAGCTTTGATCTATGTCGGTTTGAGTGAAATCGTAACTCAGAAGCGAACCTGCCCTTTTTGCGATACCATCTCTGAAGCACGGCTGCTAGCACGTCCCCGTTAAGAAACGTAAGTCACAGTAACTGCGGCTCAAGAATGGACTTTAGATGGACAGATCTCTGAAGTTGTTGTCGTTGTTTGGCCGAGTTGTCTGTGAAGTGAGTGCACTTAATGACGCGGGGCAGTGAAAGCCGTAAGGAAGCTGTCTTGCTGATGACGCCTTACTTTCACTTACAGCTCGGTTGTTTGCAAGGTGTAGGCACCTTGATGTTGTATGTTTGAATATAGACGTAGCTATTTTTAGTAGTTAGGTCCCTTTCCGTCCCCCTTTTTTTCCTTCTCTCTTCCTATACAGGGTTTGCTTTTTTCTTCTTCGCGTGTGGCAGTTAAGCATCAGTGTGAACCACTGATGTATTGCTGTCTATGATGATGATGATGATGATGGTGTCTGAAGGCACTTAACAGACCAGGCAGCTTGCTAACGCACGCTCATATTTGACTTCCTACGAATGTATTTCTAATGACTGATGTCACGCTTGTGAGTACCGTTCTCAAAGAGAGCCACCATACTGCTCAAGTCCACAACAGTATCACTAATATGTATGAACTGCCTTTGCAGAGAATGCCGTAGCCCATCTAGGCAGGTACCTGTCAAGTTACTCGCCGTTGCCAGTGAACGAATAGAAGACACGTTGGAATCAATGCAATACATACGGGCACGGCAGCAAAAGGTCTGGTTGAGAGGCAGAGAGACTCATTAGATATGAAATCAGAGCTGAGCTCACTGAACGAATGTATAACGCTCGCCCTTCCTGGGTTGACGGTTGCTCGAGAGACAGTGGCACTGCCTAGCGATCGAACCGAGGAAGCCGCTGAAAATTTGACAAACAGGGCACACCTAGAGCAAGCTAAGGCGGTGATAAAGACTCCCTTCCCATTGTCATCACAACGACTCTGTACCTAATCAGAAGGCACTGTGGATCAGGCTGCCGCTCACCTCAACAGTGACGTGGAATATCCTAGAAGAAAACGTTACTAAGAAGGTTGAAAATTAATAGAAGTCTAAGCGGAAGAACTAGAAATGGTATGGATGCAGGTACGCCATTGACTGCGACACGCCGCCATCTCGGATAGCGTTTCTAACCAGCGATTTGAGTGATCACGAGGACCCCAGCCAACCAAGCGACACCTATCCACTTTGCTTAGTGGAACATTCACGGTCTTCATATTTCATGATCAGGTTGTTACTTGACCACCACGTGGTTTCACTCAACTGTTGGCAATCTTAGTAGATAATGTTCGGTATGGTGAACGCTCAGCTGGCGTACGCAGTACGTGACCCAACCATTGTAGACTGTGTGACGTGATTAGTTGACCAATTGATCGCGCATCCCGAGCGTTCCGGAATACGCGCCGGCGAACTGCCGTATTGCTCACGCGATCAGTCCACTTAATGTGGGCTAATTGGCGGAGACAACGATGGTCAAATACAGCAAGTCTGTTGATATCTTCCTTGCGAACAGGCCACGTTTCCGAACCATAGAGCAAAACAGAACGTACACAAGCATTATATACTCTTCCTTTCAGCGACAATCGAACGTCTTTTCGACGCCACAGATGACGCAGTTGGCAAAGGCAACTCGTGCCTTTGCTATCCTCGCTGATCTCATCAGCAATATTACAAGCTGACGAGATAGTGCTACCCAAGTATGTGAAACTGTCCACAGTCTCAAGCGGATTACCTGCAATAAAGAACGTAGGACGCACTTTGCACTTTGAAGGTGAGCTTGATCAAACGCACTTTCCAGAATGTCACCTACGACTAAATTGATCAGGAAGGGAAAGATCACAGAGCTCTGATGAACACTACAGATGAAGAACGCCTCAGACAGTTGTCCATAAATCCTCGTCCTGCTTGCAGAGTGCGCGCATACTTTCAACAGATTCACGAACTTCCCCGCAATTTGCTTGCGAAGAACGCAGTTTCAGAGAACGTTACCAACAGATAAATCGAAAGCAACCTTCAAGTCTGAAAAGACCACAATCGTCAGCTGTCTGTAAGGGTGTTAAAACCGAATCCTGTTGTACAGGAAGGCGAATAACCGATAAGAACGAATAAAGTGAATAGAAGCTCCTTCCGATTTTTGCGGTTAATACAAGGCTTTGAGCCCAAAACAAGCGGTTTCAGTCAGTTCATCTGTTACAATATCCAGCAGGTCTCCGTTGGGCTAGAAAATACAGTGCAGCACCACTCTTGGGGATTACAGCACGTATCCAGAACAGAGTAGGGTTACCAATCTAACAGATTCTAATCAAATACGAATTAACACCGTTTTAAAGCGATCTGAAGAGGTATAACTAACAATCTTAGAAGGGAGGTCGTTTCAGTGATTGACTGGTTGCCGAACGAGTCCTGTGCTAAAAGAGAGGAGGGTAAGAATTAAGTCGTCGCAGAGTTTTCGAAATTTAAGTGAGTACAGACCAAGAATTTCGGCTTGTGACTTATAAATCACATGCCGCACGCTAATGACCAGCTTGATTGCCGCCCATTGAACACGCTCAACAACTAGTACGTCTTTCTTCAAGCCGGTGTACATGACTTGACTCCAGCACGGGTTTTACATAAACCCGTAAGCCGCTTGGAATGTCTTCTGGAAAAGGGGAGGTTCGTATTGCTGTCTATGATGAGGAAGAGTAGCGAAACTCTTTTTGCGGCCACCCAGTGACGTTACGCGAAACATATGTTGGACGAAAGCCAGATGCACAAATATTTTTAAGACCGATCTTAGTGACGTCTACTGCGCTGAGTGTACTGTGTAGCACGAAGGCATTACCAGAATCTCCATCGAGTAATGTGTGCACACTTACTGTCATTTGGGGAGAGACTCCAATTGTTTGACCATCGTTTAGTCGCGTCAGGATCTATCTGCAGTGCAATGAGATCACCAGCATTTCGAATATTTTAGGTCATCAGCGTAAACAAGTGCGTTGCTGGAAATAGCGTCTGGATGGTCTTTGAGGTAAATAAGAAACAGACGAGGACCGAGCACTGACTCTTGAGGAACCCCCGTAGAAATCAGGGAGGGAGGGGGAAAATCTGACCCGCTTTTGACCACAAAAATTGCTGTAAGGAAAGGAAGTAAGCTAGCATAGAATCCCTCCTTGTACGCTAATAGCTTCCAGCCTGTCTGAGAAAACA
>LOND01007969.1:0-10034 GCA_014220965.1 Paragonimus kellicotti | reverse complement strand
GCTGATTGCAGGCTTAGCATTTCGGCGGATTTTCCACTCAGCCGCCTTCGGAAAGAGCGGTATCCTCGCGTTTTATCCTTGTAACCACTCGTAAGTAGCGCATATCTTTTCCACGGGCAGAACCATAACCCTGGTCGGACTTTCAGAAGAGAACCGTGGTGACAACTGCGCCATTGATATCACATCAGACACCATCGAATTATCATGTCTAAACGCCTCACTACTTTATTTAGTGGTTAATTGTCGGAATTTTGCATCCTCTCGTTAAGAACACGGTTCTTTTCTGAAAGTCCGACCAGGGTTATGGTTCTGCCCGTGGAAAAGATATGCGCTACTTACGAGTGGTTACAAGGATAAAACGCGAGGATACCGCTCTTTCCGAAGGCGGCTGAGTGGAAAATCCGCCGAAATGCTAAGCCTGCAATCAGCGTTTTGATGTCCCATTGCAGATTAACCAAATCCACGATTACTCATCAATAATCACATACAATCAATACATTTCAAAAAATTACCATTGAAACAGACATTCTGAAATGTGTGATGAGCGATATTCATGAAATTTTTCTCTGTGACATAGATTAGCCAGTGGTCCTGAATAGGATACTGATTTTCGTTACTAATGGCGTTGTTGATACTGGTCTGGTCTTGTTAAATGCATGTCCGATTCTCCACCATTCTCTTATTTATCTTACTTAGCTCCACAGGGGTGAATTTTACGTATTTCTTCCTTTAACCCCGGGTGCACATATTTCTTGTTATTAACCATCAACTCTGTGGTAACCCGCACCTATGCGTGATGGGTGATCGGATCAGCCGGCAAAAACCTGTGGTTGCGGTTTATTCGTGTAGGGAACTTGGGAACGAAGCTGTTGACGCGTGTCTCCGTACACTTTTCCTGCACTAACCAAGCAACAGATATGTAAACTATTCAGTTCCTCTGTTAAATAAGAGCTAAAGATTATGGAGATCATTCCGCTGGGAAAAGATTGATAACCCTTATCATGTCACTCAGAAAGAGAAAAACTCATTAAGGTGTCCTTCCTACCTGGCACAGTTTTATCAGATAGTCCAAAAGGGAGTAGTCATACTAAGACAGATGCGCTCATAGAGTTTGCATGTCACAATACTGACCAATTACGAGTGCCTAGATAGCGAGACATGATCCTATGAGCACACAGAATAACTATTTTTCATGGGTGATGTATTGCGCCCCTCTGAGTGTTAAAAAAGGTGCCCTCGAACGCAAATATTCAGACTATCCAACAGTTGACGGTGGCCACCTGCATGTTGCCCAACACGGCATAGAAACAGTTTTGATATCTTTAAGAAGTTTCATGTAGGTTCAACTACATCTACTGCTTACAGCAACTATCAGAATCAGTCAACTATTTCTTACTCACTGTGCCGTTGGACTCAGCGAGTTTTTCACTCGCAAGTGAATCAGACTTCTGAGTCATTGGTTCACTTAGGATGCCCAAGAAAACCCTGTCTCATCTTGCCTGGTAGTTCGTTCTATTGAGCTGCATGTTCACGGTGGAGTTTCTTAGGAGAACCCTCCTGCGCAGTATAAACACCCATGAAGTATTGCAAGTTATCGGCCTCACAAAAATAATACTACTCATTCCTTGTCAATCTTCCCCTATATAATGGCTCACATTTTCTGTGCTTTTCTGCGCAGTTATTCACTTGATATCATCTCAGAATAATTGTCAATCTGAACATTTTCTCTCTAGGTTTCTAGCGAAGTCCACACTGTATTTCATGGCCAGGCTAAAGTGGGAATCGCAGGGCAAAACAATGTTTGTTCGACTGGATCCCAGTGAACATTTGCTTGGGCAATCTTAAACTCTATACATAGGCTGAGTCTGCCTACACAGATTTAGAAATCGTTTTTTTCATCACACCGCAGTATGCCGCAGCAAAACATTGTTCGGATGCTACAAAAGATACATTCTACAAGGCATTTGATCACCTTCTGAAGCAGACTAAACACTCCGATTGCATTGTGTTAGTCTGTAACTGTAGTGCCTAATTCCGTCGTGAGTCTTCGTTTCCAATGAACCTGAATGGTATGTTCGATTGTTGGGAACAAAGTACTGACATTGGTAAAATATTACTGCAGCTGTGCGCATCTCACAGTCTGCATTCTTCTGGCACCGCATTTCAAAACGAGTAGGTGCAATTCGTCGTAGGAAGACCGCCCGGTAGATCTCACCCATGAACACAACCCAACCATATGGCAGTGAGTTAGAGGTGGTTTCAGTCCGTTAATGTCTTGCTTTTTAGAGCAACCACCTGTTTTGTGTGCTCGCCATTTGCCAGAGGTCACTTGTAAACACAACTTACTTGGCTGACATTCGAGCGAGGAGAAAGTGAATAAAGCTCACAAGGAAGCGTTGGTGAATACATTGCCGGGTTCGAGTCAGGTGAGAGAACTTAAAAAACACTGGGGACAAGCCTTAGTGGCTAGGAAAGCTTGCTGTGAACAGGTATGCTTAGGAGAAATTGCGCAGTTGCGACAAAACCGGATTTCTGTCACGTCGATAAATCTTATGAACAAGCGTCGCTCGAGTTCAACTGGTACTCAGCATGATGGGGTAGGGCCGACCAAAAAACTTGCGCAAAGACTGTGACGCCCCTTGGCCAAACATTCGATGGAGATGAAACCAGCCTCTACATTTGGGAATATTGACAGGCTATTTCTTTGATCCCTGGTTGTGTTGAACTTCGAGTCGGCTTAAATGAGCCTACAATTGAAGAAGATGATGCGCTTACCACCTGCCGGTGGAGCCGAACTGACAGATGAACTACGCATTCATAGAAGCAGCTAGCCGATCCATATAAACAACGGGACACGAATGGCTAGTAGTTGCATCCCAGATTGTCAAGCGTCGTGAAAAGAAGTGAATGGTAAGTTATTGAAGCGTAACAGTACTGTTAGTCCAAATCTCTTTTCCCTTTCGGTTTTTAAAAATGCTGAAGATAGTCTGGTATCAGAAGAGACCAAATTCATTCGGATAGTTCGGAAAATCGAGGAGGTATCTTATGAGCAGTGGTTAAGAATAGTATTGTCTGTTTTCATGAGAAGGGCAAGAAGTCTAAATGAGAACCACAGAGCCATCGGCCTAGTGTCTGCCGCTTTCAGGTTAATCACTGCCCTCATCATCATCATCATAGACAGCAATATATCCGTGGTTCACACTGATGCTTAACTGCCATACAACCATGAAGGGAAAACCCCTATATTGGAAGAGAGAAGAAAAAATTAGAAGGGACCTAACTACTAAAGATAGCTACGTCTACATCAAAATATACAATGTCAAGTCGCCTACAGTATGTCAACACACTAAGACCAGGAAAAGTCAGATCCGTGAAGGACAGGCGGGATTTCGGGCCACCTGAGGTTGCGTCGTTCACACTTTTACCTTTACGATGGATCTTGGAACATCGACACTCTAATAGGCAGCTGACGGCCCTCGACGTTGTAGACCTAAAAGCTGCTTTCGATTCGGTTATTCGTAGCGTCTTCTGAAACTATCTTCTCCGTAAGGGAGTTCTAGTGATAAACGTAAATCTGTTGGGACCACGATATGCCCACTTTGCAAGCAGTGTGAAGGGTTATGGATAACTATCTCGGGCGTTCGTGACTTCTGGTTATGTTCGTCAAAAGTGTTCGATTTCCCCCTTCCTGTTCAATCTGGGGATGGACGGGATTCTGAAATGTACGTCCGAGGAATTCAGTGAGCTTTGTGTACAGTTTCTTCGTGTCTCTGGGTTAACCGACGTGGAATATGTTGTTGATGTTGTGTTGCTCAGCCCCCTATCGAAAAAATACAGAACATAATGAAGCAAGTGAGTGACCAAGTTGATCTGTATGGAATGCGCTTTTCACCTCCAAGATGAAAAATGCTCCACTTAAGACTGGAGCATTCCCACTCCTACCGTCTCTACTGCAACAATCAACTTGGGACTGTGGACACTTTCACGTACTTGGATAGCATTATCCCAACAGCCTGTAATACTGCTGATGAGATGTCAGCGAGCACAACAAAAACATCAGTTATCTTTGCCAATCTACATCATCTGTGGCATCAAAAACTTTCGGTTGTCATCGAAAGGAGGGGTGTGCAATGCCTGTATGCATTCTGCTCTGCTCTATGGTTCTAAAACGTCGCATGCTCACGAAAAAGATATTAACAGTCTACCAGTAACCCATAGGTGCGTGAGATGTTCACGACAGCAATGTGGCTACTCGCCGTCGCGTATTACGGACCACTTGAGATGCGCGAATTATTGGTGAACTAAACATGTTTCACAGCTTGTAACGGTTGGGTCAAGTGCCATGCATGCATCCTGACCGTTTATCACGGAAGGCATCATAAACTCACACTAACAACACTTGAGTTCAACTGCGTGATAGTCAAGCAACAAGAAGGTCAAAAAATATGAAGGCAATGTGTCCCAGTCAACGGTATGCCCGCATCAAAGCCACTTCTTGTCTTTCTATCTGGTATTACCTTATCATTCTATTCGTCCTCTTTGGTACATTATTCTTCAAGGTCGTTCCATGTTAGTGTTGAAATGAGCGATAGCCCAAACCACAGAATAAATCAAACAAGCGTTTGACATGGAAGTGTGAATAATTAAATGAGACGAAATATATACGGCGTATTTATCTGTAGTTATTCAAAACGGAGTAGCCAGGGATAATGCATATATGGCATAACACTAACGCGCAATGTCAAAGTCAAGTGGTAACTGGTGTTCCGTGCAAACTGAACACTACAATCACTCGATTCCAACTCTCAAAGTTGCATAGGATTCTCAGTCAGCACCTTCAGGAAACCAAGCGATTCAACTTCCGTTCTACTGTGGACTAATGAATCGTCCATATTCTTGCTACGATCCGCATTTCAACCTGAGATTATGTTATCCGCAATTCATCAATATTCTGTCATTCCAGCTTGGCTAGAAGACCACGTCACAGGGTTTCGATTCAAGTAAAGTAAACAGTAATTTATCTGCTCTCGAGATAATTAGGAAACCTAAGTCTTGCGCATAGGCGATTGTGGCTGAGCTTGTGAACATGATAATTCAGCCTTGTCAGCTTGAAGGCCATATGCGTACAAGCAACCTGTTTGTCTCAAAAGAGCTCAGACTGGCGTTCGCTCCCGACGGTGACGGAGCTATTCATCATACATAGATAAAAAGAATGATAAAAGTTGAATCTATTACTTCACGGAAGAAGCCGACCAACACCCCATCATATTACAAAATCTACCACTAAATTTGAGCTAGTTGTCAGTAACAGGCGACCATCACTAACCAGCGATGCCGATTTTCAGTCATAATGCAGCTATCAAATCAAGTGTGTATTATTGTCAATTTGGGTACAGTGGACAACTTACCTAACGCAGTTCGCTAACAGAAATGTTGCCTTCTTCATTGTACTTATTGATGTTCCATGAATCGACCATTATGATGTTTCGACCCTTCATGTAATGCACGTTCTTAGATCTGCGGTTATTCCCTTCTGCTGTTGCTGTTGGGCTGTCGATCGAGCCTTGTCAGCCAATAAACACATTATTTCCATGCAACCTAACACTGTCATGGCAACTTAACTTTACACGAGCTGGTCACTTTCAAATATCTATACTTTGCCTATTTGTCAGCACTTTTCGAGGTACATCATTTACCCACCATCATAGCTTCATTGATCAAATTTTTGGATTTTCTAACTTAACGTTCTTGTCAGATAATCATGTTCAAATATCTACAGTCCACCGAGGAAGGTTTGATGTTGTTAAGCGTATGGAATTGATGCGTAAAAAATAACAAAAAACGCAAAAATTCGTCTTGTTACTAGTCAAAAACGGTGACAGGTCACGTTTCAGATTGAACAGCATATAGCCATAAAAGTACAATTACTGACCACTCCAGATTTTCTGCCAAACAACCTTTGTTGTAGAGTCATCTGATGTGCATATAATTGTTACGTGAAGAAAAAACGTTTGTTCATTGGCCTTTTTACACACGCTGAAGTTAAGGATTGTGTGAGTCTACTAACAAGTGTGGTATAACATGCATAATCGTTTTTGAATAGTGTGGCGTGACTCGTACGCGGGGAAACTAAGGGGCAGGTCTAAACGCCAAGGAGACGAGGGACCGAGAGTGATTACTGGAAATATGTATATGCACATTGTGCGTTGTTTCACCGAGGCGAAAGAGAATGCAGTGCTGCTCAACGGATGTAGATACACTCTAGTCATGCAAACTAACGTTCGTACTCGTTGTTCTATTTTCACTCACAATGTAAGGCTTCCACGCAGCAAACAACCTCCAAGGTCAAGGGTCATTTGCGATCACAGTACACGGTCACCATAAATCGGGTGTGGTCAGAACAACTGAGAACGCAAAAATATACTCTTCCTTTTTAGTCTCATTCTCTATATCGTTGCATGCATCAACCTGAGATACGGTTGAACAGAAATCCGATTTCGCTGGCACACAACAACGGTAGATCTTTGAGATCATTCTTAGGCAGTCCAAAAGTAATCTGACCGTTTCAAATGCAATTGGAATAGTTTCGTAAAAGTCACTCGTAATTCTGCAAACATTCGCCCTTAGTAATCCTCTGTGATGAGATGCCCTGCACAATCAGACGATCGACGGGGCATTGTGGTCATTCTAGCATGTACGTTATCACCAATATGTTTTACATAAGATTGACTCGGTAGCTCACTGGAGGTGCGGAAAGTGAGCGATTAGGAGTCAAAATATTAATCACAAAGTTCATCTGCGATCCCGCTGTTCAGTTTGGACTGCCGACATATTCAGTAAGTTTCACCGTTGCATGGCAGAAAAAGCACTTTTCCGATCGAGAAATCGGAAGGAAACAAAATTTCTGTTTATCCACGTACACATGCCATTCGGACCTAAACACCATGTACATAACAGCTTGTCGACAGTATAAAGTTATACACTTGATTCTGTTCACGTTTCGACCCGTGAAACTGCAGCCCCCAATTCCATTCGTTTATTAATAATTCACTCTCTGTCAAATGAATGGAGTATTTACTAAAAGATGGCCACTATGACGAATCGATCGAGTGTTGTGATTCTACCAATTGGTGTGTTATCATCTCCATAGGATAGAGGACGCTCATAAAGACTGTCCTCCAACCATCGAAAGGGACCACATAAATTCAAGGTTAATTTGAACACTGGTCTTAGTAGATATGCTCAAGAAATCAAATGTTTACCTCGGATGATACGGAGACAATAAAGCTGCCATCAGATGCCTGAATGACAGGGTAGTTGATTGAGTTCTGCAGAACACAGGTATTCGAATCGGCATCTCTCCGAACGGTTTGTACACAGGCCTCGGGAAATGAAATAATAACATTGTAGTGTTAAACATTTTGGAAGTGAAAACAACAGAATACTTGAGAAAGCTCATGGGTCATCCTGAAATCAAAAACGGACATGAATTTCACAAAATTTCAGGGTCCTGTGTGAATTGAAACTTTAGTCTTTTCCTAAAATATTCCAGTATGAGTGGAGAGTGAAATTTGTTTTCACCCATTCAAAACTAGCAAAGACTTACTACCTCGGTTACCAAGCTATTACTGGGTCAGTTCACATCAACGCAACAACACTCATTGAGTTCTTGTCGATGGATTCCGGAGACAGTAAGCACTAGGAGTTTATTTGCTCACTGCGAGTCATTTAATTTAATGATTATCAGTATACTTTCACGTATGTTCTTTGTACGTCCGATCTCTGATCAATCTACTAAAAGCAACAAGTTACATGGAAGTTTGATCATTTTTAAACAAATTAGAAATGAGGATCAAGACAGCACCCAGAGTTGACTTAATTAGATCACTGTTGAACAAAATCCGAACATAACAGACACTTCATATAACGGTGTCACAGTCTCTCTGTGACATCCAGCTTGCTGAAGTGAGACCGTGTCGCGCCCAGTGGACAGTTAATACTCAAGTAACAGGCAATAACATTGATTTCAGTTAAAAGGACCGCTGTCAAGTTAACTGACAGCGAATGTGTTGGTTACCTTCTTCTCCACGCCGCAGTCAACCGTCCGGTTATTTGTATCCGTGATTTATGCATTCAGAAATGGATGTAATAGCACTTGTCGGTACTGTCCATGTACTAATGCAATACAACATGCCCTACACGGACTATTATAAGCAGGCTTATTACGTATGAATGGTCTGGTCATACAGCACAAAATAAACTCACGACGTTCGAGATTGACATCACATTTTTGAATAGATGCCTCCACCTCTACTATTATTACGCTCAGCAGGTTCAGTTCTTACTCGGATTCCACCCAAACGAGGTACGTTGAAACACCAGGGACAGGGAGAACAAGTTATAAAGCTAAACACCAATTTGTATGCGGTTTTACCACGTAGCCATGTACAGGTGCTTGACATCGGGCATCATCATCATCACCATAGACAGCAGTAAATCAGTGGTTCACACTGACGCCTAACTGCAACATGTGTTGCGCATGCGAAACTGTCAACTATACGTCATGGCACTTGGAGAGACCGGGCAGTCGCCGTCAGAGACCCTCTGATCTGTGCTCACTTGTCGTTAGGGATCGTCAGCCGTCGCACGAAATCCAAATCAATGGCACCCTGTTGGTGAGATATTATGTACGTTCAAACTCAGTAGCAAGGTTAAGTCCAGTTTCTGGAGTATATTCCATACAAGACGAACTATAGAAGCATGTATGTATAAACATATTCATCAGTAACGTTGACTGACGCCACTGTGAACTGACTGAGAAATCCTGCTTAGACAATCAGTCAGTTTACCGAATCATTTGATGGATTCAATACGAGACAGTAGGTGAAGTCAATAATCGAGTCCAAATATATTAATTCTCTGATTTCCGACATGGCTTTGTAGTTCGCCTGGTAGAGCACTTGCTGTGTCTGGGCAAGCTGTTACTATTGCTGGCCTTGATCCAGCTAAGGTCCAGATTCTACGCAGTTGTATCTCTCCTCAATTAAAAAATCTGTCAAACAACTTCTGCTTCTCTTCGAAAGAGACTGACTGGAAACCCTATTTGAGTGCGATGGCTGCGATTAAATGTGAATAATGTTCAATCTGAAATAAAAGTAATTATCTGAAGTCATTTCTATTTTTACATCAGCTTCCCCAAGGTATATATCAACACACCTGGACTGGATCTTCCATGCTCGTTATTGTGTGCATGAAGATTGGTGGCGGTGGTATTCTGAATTGCTGCATGTAGGGCACACACATTGCTCGTTTAATTTGGCAACGTGGAGGTGGATTAAGTTGGGAACGCCATCGAGACAATTGCGCGGTAGCGAGATTATGATGCAACAATTGTTCCATTTGAGAGCACGTGGTATTCATTGTTCTGGACTGAATCGGACCCACAAGTTGACCACACTGACGCTGGAATTAACAGATAATGACCGTAGTGATACTGACTAAGGTGCTGCATTTGTAAAATATCTTAGAATAGTTTAGTCGTGTGAAATTCGAATGTGTGTTCCCAAAAGTTATATCAATAACTGTAACTGCAACAGATATTATAAACATGGTCAATCGACTGAGAATCCAAAATTTTCTAAATTTTCCCTTCAAATTACGGCTGTCAACTGACTCGCTACGAAAGTTCTTACAGCCTACATCGTGTCAACGTGTTTGGCACCGTTTGCAATGTATTTATTAACAGTTAATGGTAACATACCGCTGCACTGAAAACTGGATAGGGGTGGTTTACGTTGGCACGCTGACTCAGACCTAACGTCAAATTATTGCGGCTTATGCTCACAACTGGCTACACATTTACACGTGCACCGGTTGAAATGAATTCACTCATCTAGAATTCGGAAATTCGCGGTCGTCCACACTGCCCAATTCACGATACGAATCAATTAGGTGGACGTTTGTAAATATCACTCATTCCTTCGTAAACGCTTTCATGCAGTTCAGCACAAGTTCTTCGAGGCCAGCAGGCTGAT
>LOND01007966.1:0-14099 GCA_014220965.1 Paragonimus kellicotti | reverse complement strand
CAAAGAAGGGTAAGTGTCCACAGCCTCAAGCGGATAGTCTGCGATAAAGAAAGTGGTCACCTGGGGAATACGGTCTTTCGCGGGTGCGTTTTGCGGGACGTTTGAGATGCGCAACCAACCGGTCAGCTGATCACGCTACGCAACCTGTGATGGTTGGGTCACGTACTCTGCATGTCAGCTGAACGTTTACAATACCGGACATTATATACTGAGACCACCAACGGTTGGCTGCGGTCCTCGTACTCACTCAAATCGCCGGCTAAAAACACTATCCGAGATGGCAGTGTATCGCAGTCAATGGGATATCTGCATCCACACCATTTCCGTTTTTTTTCTCGCTTAGTATACTTTTGTAATTTTTATCCTTTTGTAGTATCATCATCATCATCATCATAGACAGCAATACATCAGTGGTTCACACTGATGCTTGACTGCCACACAACCACGAAGAACAAAGAAAAGAAAAAACTTATATAGGAAGAAAGAAGAAAATAGAGGAGGGAGGGGAAGTGGACCTAACTACTAAAAATAGCTACGTCTATATTCAAACATACAACATCAAGGCGCCTACACCTTGCAAACAAACAACCGAGCTGTAATAATTGTCTCTTCTAGGATTTCCCACGTCATTGTTGAGGTGAGCGACGGCCCAATCTACAGTATCTTTTACTCAGACTCAAGGCTGTTATTTCTGAGAGAATGACGAGATGAAGGTCGAAGTCAACAGCATGATTACTGCCATCTATGTGGGTGATTCGGTACTCATACAAAAATTCATGGGTACATGATGTGGTATTGGGCGTCTTCGTTGTTTCCAACAGTGTTATTGGAATTTAGGTGGCGATGAAACGGTGTGGCCATTTCGATCACGTGGGATTTGCGTTCTGCATCCACCGGGATAGGAGTTTCCAATAAAAATTATGCCGTCACCCTTATGAGACAATTATGTTATCTGTTTAACCCAGGTTTCTTCCATATTCATCCACCGCTCACTATTCTGAATTCGAATTTGACCATGACAACAGCTGTTCCCTCTCGGATTTTTGATAAATTCGATCAGCCAACTCAACGGAAACGTAAAATCGGAAAGCTTCCAGAAGGATGGCTGTAATGTGCGCATTCTTGTATCTGATTAATTTCTACCTCATACACCTCCACATCTCTATTCTCACTCGTTTACTATTCAATACTACAACTTTAGCTGGACCCTCACACTTTTCATCCAATGCATACTTTACAGTACACAACAATTTCTTCGTTTTATGATAGCCCGAATTTTATACTCCGGACGCTTTGGTGCCGATCCCTGCCGTCAACCATTCCCAAAAAATTGGAACTATTGGCTTCGCGTATTCGATACATCTCGAAATCCTCTACGTCAGATCCAGTTAAACCTGATATTCTCATCAACTACGTTACATCTACTGTCCGTGAATACTTGGCGGGGTGCAACCCTTTTGCTAGTGCACGTGATACTCTCGAGCACTTTTTGTAAAGTTTAAGAACAAGGTTCTTACTCGACATCTATGGTCTACATGCATCCAAGTAACGGGTCAAAGTCTGAATCATTTCCCTCTGGCTTCCAGCCCGTTGGTGGTGTTTGGTGCTTAAAAGTCCTTCTCACTAATAAGTATCGTGGCATATATATGGGCTTCGACTGAATTGAAACCAACGACAGAGACAGCATGTTCGAACATACCAAGCGCTCTGCTAGCTGGGCCACGAAGCCATGCCGGGAGCTTGGAAATTTCATATTTGGATTGAGTGATCCACCGGTCCCACTGTTACTGGCGCTGCAGCAAACTTCGGGTGCGGTATAGGGATTTTTATCATCCTTAAGGGATATTCACTGTGTTGCACCCCATTAGATCTGGTGTACTACAGACAGACCGACTTTTCCAAGAGATAAACGTCAAGTTTTGTGATTCAGTTTTACCCTAAATGATAATGGGTTCATGCGTTGTTTATTTGGTGTGGCGAAGATTTGCGCTGTTTGTGGAATGTTGATGACTCAATCCAAGAGACGTCTCATCTGACAACGCAAGATCGTCGTGCTCTAAATTGCGGTGTTCGCGTTTTATTCCTATTGGAAAAACGGGGTCCTAACTGAAATGTTAAGCAATGTTTATTTCTCTGTAAAAGTATCTACTCTTTTCCCAAAGCTTCAAATCATGATCAAGTTAATTAAACAGCTACAAATCCAATCATAATAGTGATGTAAGTCTCAATACCTAAATGAAATTTCTCTTATTGTAACATAATTGGCGGTTATTCAACATTGGGTTCTCAGTAACCATTAATATAACATGAATTTAACTCAGTGTTGATGCTCCCTGTTGTTTCACATTGGCGAGTTTTAATCTATCCTCACAGCCTACGTTACACATCTGAATGGCTACCGAAGGATTGGCGCTGGGATTTGTGAGCGAAAGTCCTGCCTGGCATCTGATATCACCCCTGTACCCGGACAAGATTGGGGGTCGCCCTGCTTGGCTTGCTTTACGTCATTTACCTTCACCGAAACAACTAAGTTGTCCACGATGTTCGCTTCCGATGGTGTTCGTCCTGCAGGTAGGTCAATGATCATTTGTTTAGGTACATCTACAGCTGTTACTCAGGTTTACTCAACAATTAATAATCGCGAGGACTGCTTTCATCGTGTTTTGTTTCTCTTCATGTGCCGTAACGGCACTTGTTACAACCTTAACATCGACCAAAACCTAGTGCCATTTGCAGTCTTTCGGTCTCAACTAGCGCGTCAAAATCCGTATTTTAGGTGAGTATCTAGTTTGCTTTGTTGTACACGTATGCAACTGCAGCTTTGAACCCCCCGAAACAGAATGCCCATCTCTGGATATGGTTAAGTCGTGGATCCAAAATAACCAACTCCCTTGTGCGGAAGTTTACATCTCCGTATGCCCTGTTTGTGGCTGCCAGGCCGACAAATCTTGCTCGAAGTGCAAACGCGTTAAGTACTGTTCCAAATCACACCAGGTATGACTCGTTTTTTTTTGACGTTCTGTGATCTTGTGCAGGTTCTTCATTGGAAAGATGAGCACCGAAGTACCTGCGGCTTACAAGTTGATATCCCTGTCGGTCCTTGCTTTACTTCTAATTGCTTTCTTCTTCCGGAATATAAATTGTGTTCCGAACCAGCTGTGCCTAGTGCTGATTGCAGCGAAATAGACACTGATGAAAGTGAACCTGACGATATCGACGAATCATTTCGATTGCTTGAAGGCAGGTCCGTTCAAGTTCATTGAGTGACTATCCTCTGAATTGAACTGAGACTTTCTGTTTATTTACATTTTAGTTGTTTAATCCTATTCAACTAAACCAGTTCATTGGTGCTGCAGCATATGTGCACGTATGTTGTGTTCTCACGCCAGAGCAACGTACCATCGTCTTTATAGTTTGTTTGAGACGAGAAGCCGAGGCCGTTTAGCGTTTGCAATCGTAAGTCGCCGGTGGTGTTAGTGTAACGTTTGTTTTCATTAACTAAGCAGGGTGTGCCCGCACTATTGTGTTGACAAGAGACTCAATCTATTCGTACATCATCATCATCATCATCATCATAGACAGCAATACATCAGTGGTTCACACTGATGCTTGACTGCCACACAACCACGAAGAACAAAGAAAAAAAAAACTTATATAGGAAGAAAGAAGAAAATAGAGGAGGAGGGGAAGTGGACCTAACTACTAAAAATAGCTACGTCTATATTCAAACATACAACATCAAGGCGCCTACACCTTGCAAACAAACAACCGAGCTGTAAGTGAAAGTAAGGCGTCATCAGCAAGACAGCTTCCTTACGGCTTTCACTGCCCCGCATCATTAAGTGCACTCACTTCACAGACAACTCGGCCAAAACAACGACAACATTCACGCCACTGAGCTCGATTAGCCGCCATCTCCTAACGTCTCAAGCCACCGACTCTGTGAGTCGCGAGGGCCCCAGCCCGGGAGACGAACCCGACCTACAGTGGCCAACCCCTTCGTAAACGATTTCATTTGTCTACGCCAGTGTTGTTCAACTGTCCGTTTCGGATCACCGACATTTCCTTAGCATTGCCCATTATTGGTGAAACCATCGCATAAACAACAATAGGGTTCTGGCCCGCATGTTTTAATTAGATGTTCGGCACAAGTTTATGGGGCTGAAGTTTTTATTTCATGACTTACTTCTCTGAGGCGTTTCCTGTCATATTCACGGGGCGCCCAAGGGTGATGTTCACCTATCAAAAATGTTGCCGAATTGGACGTTGTTGATTTCATGTTTCTGAGACCTCGTACTCTGTTCATCTGCACAATATAGCTCTCAAGCGCATTTCATTGCATTTCATGAAGTAAGTGCTACAGTCTGCTGGTTTATGTGTACCAAAGTTCAACCGATTTTGTGGAACAAAACTATTCACGTGCGCGTACATCCAAACATGTCAGTTATCGGGACAATCTAGTATTGATGAGCATCTCTTTTTGTATGCACAGTAGTAGGTTTCACTTGTTAATGATCACAGCTTCGAGTTTTGGCCGTGTGCCTTAATGGATGAGCCAGTTTCACTTTTAATTGAGGGTATCAACATAAGTGACAAGCGGTCAATGAAGGTAATTCTTTGCGACCCCTCACACTATTCTGATCGTATTGAGGCATTGTGATTTTCACGAGCAGTTTACGAACCCAAGCAGGGATTGTTCTTTGACCTTGTGGTTGACGTTGCCTCCCCGTTTTGCCTATGTGGGTGATTCGGTACTCATACAAAAATTCATGGGTACATGATGTGGTATTGGGCGTCTTCGTTGTTTCCAACAGTGTTATTGGAATTTAGGTGGCGATGAAACGGTGTGGCCATTTCGATCACGTGGGATTTGCGTTCTGCATCCACCGGGATAGGAGTTTCCAATAAAAATTATGCCGTCACCCTTATGAGACAATTATGTTATCTGTTTAACCCAGGTTTCTTCCATATTCATCCACCGCTCACTATTCTGAATTCGAATTTGACCCATGACAACAGCTGTTCCCTCTCGGATTTTTGATAAATTCGATCAGCCAACTCAACGGAAACGTAAAATCGGAAACTTCCAGAAGGATGGCTGTAATGTGCGCATTCTTGTATCTGATTAATTTCTACCTCATACACCTCCACATCTCTATTCTCACTCGTTTACTATTCAATACTACAACTTTAAGCTGGACCCTCACACTTTTCATCCAATGCATACTTTACAGTACACAACAATTTCTTCGTTTTATGATAGCCCGAATTTTATACTCCGGACGCTTTGGTGCCGATCCCTGCCGTCAACCATTCCCAAAAAATTGGAACTATTGGCTTCGCGTATTCGATACATCTCGAAATCCTCTACGTCAGATCCAGTTAAACCTGATATTCTCATCAACTACGTTACATCTACTGTCCGTGAATACTTGGCGGGGTGCAACCCTTTTGCTAGTGCACGTGATACTCTCGAGCACTTTTTGTAAAGTTTAAGAACAAGGTTCTTACTCGACATCTATGGTCTACATGCATCCAAGTAACGGGTCAAAGTCTGAATCATTTCCCTCTGGCTTCCAGCCCGTTGGTGGTGTTTGGTGCTTAAAAGTCCTTCTCACTATATAGTATCGTGGCATATATATGGACTTTTTGATGCAGAATTGAAAACTGACGACAGAGACAGCATGTTCGAACATACCAAGCGCTCTGCTAGCTGGGCCACGAAGCCATGCCGGGAGCTTGGAAATTTCATATTTGGATTGAGTGATCCACCGGTCCCACTGTTACTGGCGTTGGTGGATTCCAGTATGAACTGTTTGAGAAATGCTGCCTGGGCAGTCGATCCCTTGGATCATTTGGTGGATTCCATATGAGACAGTGGGAGCGGGTGGGTGACTGAATCCAGATGTGGAACTTCCGGCGTGGCGTCTTAGGTCAGCCGGTAAAACGCTTGTCGCGTCTGGATATGCTGTTTCTTTCGCTGGTTCGATTCCAGTCGAATTCCCTATTTTTCAAAATTTTGATCTCTTCTAATGTCTGTCTCAGATGATCAAAACCCAAATGATATTCGTTAACGAAATATAATCTTGCAGCACTGGACAGCGTCGTATAGAACACAGATCACTCGACTTGGACGCGACGTATGAACAGGCTGTCCCTGTAGATGATTTATCAGCAGACTGATCCTTTTCGTCTGTCCGAATTGTCGCATTCTTCGTCACCTTTTAATCCATATCTTCCAAAATGACTCCGAGACTCTACCGCGAGAATCTTGAATACCTGGAGCTGCCAGTAAATGGTGTTATGCTAGACATCCTTGATTCAAGTGTCCTGCTAAGGAGCGCAGTGTACAAACTTTGTGGTTGAAGAGGCACCACCAGGAAGTCTGCCGATCAGTACCGATCACCAAAGCTGCATTCACTGCTAAATTTTTTTTTTATATCTCTGATGACCGTAACCGCTGCTCCTCAGTGTCTGTCAAATGCAGTTGTTCAACGTTTTAATGGGATACTCCAACAATATCTAGTGGATACTGGTAGTTCAGACAGTTGTGTTTCTAGTTCCGTCTTTTAAAAGCAACTTTTTGTAGTAGAACACTCGCGGAGTTATACAGCCATAGATTCCACTCTTCTGACAACTCACGATCATTGCTACGTAGATTTACGGTACAGAAATTTCAATTGCTCACGGTCTAAACTTTCAATGTTGTCCGGCGCATATGCCAGTGTGCCTATTAGAGCATGATTTTTTTCGCCGGCATAAAAGACCCGAAGGCAACAACGAATCGTCATTATGTTATCCTGTCGCTACATGCGTTGATCTGCCACCCCATTTCGACAAACTGCGCCACAGTCGCCGCAAAATCATGCGGATGCTTCATTGTAGATGAACGCTTTCTCATGTTTGAAGTCGGAAACCTGTCGAGAAAACGCATTACTGAACCGTCCAGCTCTCTCTGTCGTACCCAATTATTAGTTTTCACTAACGGACGGCACAATCATAGGATGGTTATCAGTTGCATCTAAACTGGACCGTCTCTGAACGTGTGCCCATTTCCAAAAGTTTATGAAATGGTTACGAAGATCTCAAACTATTTTGTTCATTATTACTATGGATTTGACAAGTGTCAGTCATCCGATGCTAATCTTGGATGAAAACTTCATTTTCATCGTATTCGAATCATGAGTTAATCTCTTTGAATTCCCCCGTATTCTGTTCGGTGTGCCTAATGTTGTGTCGTGTTTTCAGAGTACTCAGAACGGAAGCTCACAGCTACCTTTGCTTACTTTGGCAATATTACTGTCTTCAATGAGGATGAAGTACAACACGAAATATAGCACGATTCTCTCAAGCCATTATTAAGTACGGATTAACAATCAACGAGGATTTAAGCACACTAATTGTTAAATAAGTCAAACTCATACGATACGAAATTCCCATAAACTGCTAAAGCCAGACCTTAGTAGGCTTCGGTCGTTATGAAACTTGCCATCTCCACGAGATTTGAAATCCTTTGTCATATTATTCTTAATGGACACCACATTTTTTCTGACAGTTCTAAAAAGTGACCTTGCCCGATTCGTGATAATAACGATTGACTCAGAAGCATAGGTGTTGGGTGTGTTCATCGAGGTTGCTTTTAGTTTGGAAACGTTTCATTAACAATGGAGATGACCGTCATCAGTGTGTTTGGAACTTTGAGGTACACCTCAAACCAGATCGGCAGACTGGACCAGACGCCAAGTTACACAATGTACTGATGCTACGTCAGTGGCTGCCACCACCACTCAACCCTACAAGCACCCTGTTCGAGCCACTGATGATATGCCTGTTGACTTGCCATAAACCACCAACTCGCAACTTTGGCACACCGCAGCATTTGCCATCAGAAACACAAGTCCGTTTGTGTGATCAAGAGTAAGCTTTTGTTACCCTCCGATTGTCTGGCAGTGATAGGAGCTTTGCACCAATAGACGATATACGTCGCAGTTTTCTTTGCAGCTTATATTTAGTTTGATAAACTTAAAATGTGGTAGTCAGTTATAAAGATTCAGTTAATTCTCTAGCACCATTATTCTTTTCCGATTTCGCACATGAATTTTTCGTATTAGTACGATCCCACATAGGCAAAACGTGGGGGCAACAGTCACAAACAAGGTCAAAGAACAAGTCCTGTTGGTTCGTAAACTGCTCGTGAAAATCACCACTGCGCTCACGATCAGAATATTGTGAGGGGTCGCAAAGAATTACCTTCATTGACCGCTTGTCACTTACGTTGATACCCTCAATTAAAAGTGAAACTGGCTCATCCATTAAGGCACACGGCCAAAACTCGAAGCTGTGATCATTAACAAGTGAAACCTACTACTGTGCATACAAAAAGAGATGCTCATCAATACTAGATTGTCCCGATAACTGACATGTTTGGATGTACGCGCACGTGTATTGTATGTACTTGCTGGTTTTATAGTTTTGTTCCACAAAATCGGTTGAACTTTGATACACATAAACCAGCAGACTGTAGCACTTACTTTATGAAGCTTCCTTGAGGGGAACTTTATGCAAAGCTCGGTCTAACTTCGTCTGTCAAAGTTGTGGGGAATAAAGTTTTTTTTTTAGCGTTTACTTTCACTGGCTAACTTCTCTTTTTACTGTTGCCTGCCTCCATCGAGTACTGTAGTCGCCGTCGTTGGCGTTACACGGTGCCACAACTAATGTATTATTTTTCACCAAGTTCACAATGTCGCATGTATGTAGTAATGCTTTTTTACAACACTTTATATGCTATGATAGTATCGTCTGTGACTAATCCGTATGGAATTGAAATAACAAAACGTTCCTGAAAATCTTGGTCTATTTGCTTCAAATATATCCTAGTCGACGAAGCGATGGCGCGGTCGTCCAGTCAATAAATAAAGGAATGTTCAGCGTATGTCGCAAAAACACGAAAGTAGACTTGTCCCAGAACCTCTAATTTTCGTTAGTTTTTCGACTCCGTGACGTTTTGTTTCCCGTGGGCGTAATGATCGAGGTCAGTCGTCGTGATAAGCTCAGTTAGTCACGATATTAGAGTTGCATTTGCGCGGTGAATAAGACGTTGGATTATTCAAAGTTGATTTCTCTATATGCTCTTGTTATGTTGCGGTTTGGTGCTTCTGAACTGTCCAAGCAGGAGCTGTACCTTGACGTGTTGGTTGGGCTTGGGTGCTGTTTTGATCTGGCTAGGTATGCTGACTAGGACGTCGGTCCTTCCAGGTGGAACCTTGTCAGACAAGCCAGAGGTGAGTAGACAGATGAAAAGCAGGGTGTGTATTATAGGATTGTGTGTGTGCTGCACTACTGACCGCGTAGGAGTGCTTAAGTAACGAAACACGATTTTGTGGGCATACAGTAGAACTATTATTATGGTTGTGGCACTGCTGTCTTATCAGGAAAAAGGGGGTTAGGAAAGGTACCTCGAAACAAAGAGCACTCCGATCACTCAGCAGTTGACCTTGACCGCCGGCATATTATTAAATCATCACAAGACAAGGTACGAAAAACATCAAATCCAGATAATCACCCCAAGAGGCTCATGTAACGCCTTATAAGAACACGAGAAAACTCAAAACACATTCACCGCATACAACCCCCGCGAAACAAATACAAAAGGCTCAAATCCGAATACAAAATGTTCTGTTCACTACGTCATCGGACTGCGCGAGTCCCCCACTGCCAACTGAATTAGCTTCTTGAGTCATTGACTCTGGATAGGGTCCCCATAAGAACCCCATATTTTGTTATTTCCGCGCGGCGTGAGGACTTTTGAATTCAGAGTTCGAGGCTGGCGGGGTCCTACGGCAGTGTAGTATTCACTGTCTTCCGCCGCATCAAAACGATCGGGAGTATCAGAAAGGCTTGTGTCGTTCTGTTAAGCACTGACAATATTCACCCATTACGACTTTTTTCTACTTCACCCCCAAGTTTTCTGCCTCCCATGTGCCGATAATTGTTTTCTGAGACCAAGACAACTAGTAAACATTGATGCTTCTCAGTGTCCTCCCTCTCCGACAAGTCGGTCATGTAGTGGATCTAAACACTGTAAAGCGTGAATACGAACACGAAGCACAAAAATGTGAACGAACACTATAAGGGGCTGATTTCACAATGAGTTCGTAAATGCCGTTGGCAAAAAAAAAAACAAAAAAAACAAACTTAGGGTTTTCCACTTACACTCAATGAGGTAATCGCGAATGGTACCATTCTGCCTTTGTCGTTCCACAGAGATTTTGGACCGTCACCACGGCGCATATTGACATAACAGACAAATACGGAGATGTGCTGAAATAGACGGTAGATTCAGTTGACCTCCAACTCTCCAATGACCTGCACACAATCGACACTGAACGCAGAGAGAACACAGGGCTCGCGACGCTGGAGATGAAATTTTTATTAGTGATTACCGATTCATTCGAATTCACAAGATTTATAAACATCGAAGTGCTACATGTTGAAGTTGAGGAAAAGGTGAAAGTTTTGTGGAGAAACAATGCCAAAAATTATGAAGTACCAAAGTACACAAAACACAACGCTACAGTCAGCAAGCTGCTCTGGCTAATACTCTCTCAAGTCTGGAGCTTGATGTCTGCTGCACGTTGGAGACGATTCTAGCTCCCTTACCTACTTGAGCTCACCTCTAGATAACTGTCGGTCCAAGCATTTCTCTCTTAGGGTCTGTGGTGACTCGAGAAACTGAAATCTCGTGGTCAAGCTGGAGTGGGCATCGCATTGAGTTCCAGAGCAGAGCAATGTTTGCTCGACTGGATCCCAGTGAACAGTCGCTTGTGCGCTGTCAGACTCAATACATCGGTAAAAGTCTGTCGACGCAAATCAGGAGAGAAGAGCGTGTTGTTTTTCATTATATCGGCGTATGCCCCAACAGACGGTTGGTCGAATGCTACCAAAGATGTGCTCTCTGACGCCCTCATTGACCTTCTGAAGCAAACTAAGCACTCAGACATCATCATGCCAGTGAGCAATTTTATTACTCAACTTGGTCGTCTTTTTCCGGGTGAGAGGCGGCTGGGAGGTATGTTCGCTGTCTGGGCACAATGCACTGACGGTGGCGAAAGACCGCTGCCATTATGCGCATCCCACGATCTCTATAGTTCGAGCACCGCATTTCAACACAGAAAGAGGCACTGTTACCTCCGTGTGCTTCCCAGCCGTGGACACAGTTGGATCATATAGCAATCAGTTACAGGTGGCGCCACTCTGTTAAGGACTGTCGTGCCTTTTGGAGCAACCACCTGGACTCGGACCATGCTGTTGTGCGTGCCCGTTTTGTTTTGTCATTTACCCAGAGGACATACGCTCGTAAATGCAAGATACTTAACTGGTATTCGAGCGAGGAGAGTGTAAAGAACGCTTATCAGGAAGCACTGGCGAACAATTTGTCAAGTGCGGGTCAGAGTGACGAAGGACCAATAAAAACAGAACACACTGAGTAAACAACTCGACAACACGTAAAATACGAAACTCAAAGTCAAAGCAGTCAGCATGTGACCGCGGATGTTCTGCCGGAGCTGTTCGTATCGCCAAACAAAAAAAACGGACAGAAAAAACAAACGAGCAATTATACAAAACTGTAACAACCAAACAAAATCAACAGCAATAAACACCCCATAAACAAAAACAAAAAAAAAAACTACGACCCAAAAACCGCTAAAAAAAACAAAAAAAGTATAAACGACATACGCTAAAAAACACACAACTAGAATATAAAAAAAACTGCCATACTAGATGACGAACACAAAAAAACCGTCGCCTGCACTTACCCTCCCGCTGCAAAAACACACCGACAAAGCAGAGAAAAACCAAAAAACAACAAAAACACAAAGGAAAAAACAAAAAAAAAAAACACAAAAAAAATAAAAAAAAACAAGTTGCAACACACAACAAAAAAACCAAATGAGAAAAAAAAAAAAAAAAAAAAAATTCTGAAAACCAAAGTCACAAGAACGAAAAGAAAATTGCCAACAAGCTACATTTAGATATGCCATAAAAAAAAAAAAAAAAAAAAAAAAAAAAAAAAAAAAAAAAAAAAAAAAAAAAAAAAAAAAAAAAAAAAAAAAAAAAAAAAAAAAAAAAAAAAAAAAAAAAAAAATTAATAACATTTCTACTTGAACACATCCACGAACTAGGAAAAACAACACAATGTAATCCTAAAGAACAAATAACAAGAATAAAAAACACGAAACTAATTAAAATAAAAAAAAAAAAGATAAAAGATAAGAAAAAACATAAGAATAAAAAGAAATCGAACAAAACAAAAAAGAGGCCACTTATCCGTGGAAAATAACAGGAAAAAAAGAAAAAAAAAGAAAAAAAAAATAGCCTCATTATATACACATTTACCAAAAAACAAGTCGGCACGGAAATCATTGACAAAGGATGGGGAGGTGAAAATTTGAAAGAACAGTCTTAGCTGGCTTAACCACGACATAGTGGAGACCCGCGACCCAGTGGTAGTTTATGTTGCGAATTTCAGCACGGCCCCTCCTTTTGAAGCAGAAAAGTAGAAATTCCATAAAGCATTCAAGTCATTGAAGCGTAACAAACTCTGGGGGGTCTAGACCCTCCTTCCTTCTCTATTTCAAAGGAATTGGTGGGATGAGGTTGATATTAAAACATAATGGACGAAAACAACTACTCAGACACTTGGAAAAACTGAACAGAGGTACCTCGTGATTGGTGCCTATCAACAGCAATTCCCCTTTTCAAAAAAGGGGCCCGAATTCTGTGTGACAACCACAGAGGCATCAGTCTAGTGTCTGTTGCATCCAAGTTACTCACTGGCCTCATTTTACGTCGGCTCACTAAGCCCAGAGAAAGTCAGATACGTGAAGAACAGGCAGGATTCCGATCCGGTCGAGGGTGCGTTGACCACATTTTTACCTTGCGACGGATCTTGGAACATCGGCACTCTTATAGGCAGCCGACGGTCTTGGTCTTTTTGGACCTGAAAGCTGCTTTCGATTCAGTTGCTCGTAACGTTCTCTGGAACTGTCTTCTTCGCAAGGGAGTACCAGGGAAATACGTGAATCTGTTGAGATCACTGTATGCTCACTCTGCAAGCAGGGTGAGGGTTTATGGACAACTGTCTCGGGCGTTCATCACTTCTAGTGGTGTTCGTCAAGGGTGTCCGATTTCCCCTTTCCTGTTCAATTTTGTCATGGACGACATTTTGGAGGTGCGCTTGAGGAGTCCAGTGAACTTGGTGTTGAGCTTCTTCCTGGCGCTCGGTTGACCGATCTGGAGTATGCGGACGACATTGTCTTACTTAGCCCCTCTGCCGAAGACATGCAGACCATGCTGAACAAGGTGAATGACCGGGCTGGTTTGTATGGAATGCGCTTCGCACCTTCAAAGTGCAAAGTGTTACTTCAAGACTGGGGCATTTCCACTCCTACTTTCTTTATTGCAGGTAATCCGCTTGAGACTGGACAGTTTCACCTACTTGGGTAGCATTATCTCGTCAGCTTGTAATATTGCTGATGAGATATCAACGAGGATAGCAAAGGCACGAGTTGCCTTTGCCAACCTGCGTCATCTGTGGCGTCGAAAAGACGTTCGATTGTCGCTGAAAGGAAGAGTATATAATGCTTGTGTGCGTTCTGTTTTGCTCTATGGTTCGGAAACGTGGCCTGTTCGCAAGGAAGATATCAACAAGCTTGCTGTATTTGACCATCGTTGTCTCCGCCAAATAGCCCACATTAAGTGGACTGATCGCACGTGCAACAACGTTCAGTTTGTCGGCGCGTATATTCCGGATGCTTTCTGGGATATCGCGATCAATTAGATCAAACTAACTCACGTTGCACAGCCTGCGATGGTTAGGTCACGTACTCCGTATGCCAGCTGATCGTTTACCGTACCGGGCATTATATACTGAGACCACCAACAGTTGGGTGAAACCACGTGGTGGTCAAGCGACAACGTGGTCACGAAATATGAAGACCCTGACTACTCCATTGAGTAAAGTGGGTAGGTGTCGCCTGCCTGGATAGGGTCCTCGTGATCGCTCAAACCGCTAGTTAGAGACGCTATCCGAGGTGGCA
>LOND01007965.1:6496-22454 GCA_014220965.1 Paragonimus kellicotti | reverse complement strand
ATTGTTTTGTAGGCTGATGAAAAACGTGTGTCTGAAACTCATTCAATAACTTTTTTTTGAGTATTTTGTAAGAAAATTACACCAACCCACTTAATCAAAAATTCAAATTTCTCAACATCTACGATAGTCTACCCGGTGAACTCTCACACATAAGCTATTCCCCGGATAAAAATGTGATAGTAAACTGTCACGGGACCGTAAGGATGTTTATTTTGATGATGAGTGCTAGCGGAAAATAACTAAAGTAAACTATCTCTTCTTAACTGAGTTAGCTGAACTGTAAATCCGTGCGAACAACTTGCGTTGGATTCTGAGTATATTCGGAAAATAGCCTTGAAACATTACAAAACAATACCACTAATAATATAACCTTCCTGAAGCAAAAGCATGCAGTTCAATAAGGTAATCAACTTTGCATTTTTCGTGCGATCATCATTCCCTTTGGGATGGCGAAACCGGTTATCATATTGCTGATAAGGCTAGATTAGCACAAATGTTTGCGGAATCCTGACATGTGAAAGCCTCGTCAATGTGCAATGTCAAACTGGAGTTTCTCATTTGATCTGAACAGTGAATATCTAGTTGGTTTCAATCTATTAAATATACCGGAGGTTTTTATATAACCTTTATGAATAGAATGTCTGAGTGGGTGTATGATTTCATAGTCTCATCAGTTGTCAATAGTACTCGATTTGTTGCAGTCTTCAGCCTTCCCAGTGTTCAAAAGCTGGTCAAGCATGTCCTTCGAGAGTCCAACGATCTCGCTCTATCAGAACGGTTTGCAATTGAAAGGTTAATTATTATTTTGTTCCACAGCGTGAATGTGGGAATATGTAATGCAGACGTTTTTAGATCGAGGCATGCGTGCAGAGGATCACTTTACAATCTGTTGTTTACTTGTGTTATGCGAGTAAACAGCAGCATGGTTCACAACGGTACACCATTAGATAACAGACTGGTAAGAATATAACTAAGTTGTCAGAACCCACGGGAAGCCCTCGCAAAGAAACAAACGAGTTCCCAGCAAGAATAAATTTAAACCCCCCAAATTGTTTCTAGTAGCATTCGTTGTATCCTACTTCAGTGGTTATACTTACAGACACTCCGATTAACCACCGTCAGCTTTGAAGCCGCTTGACTCCCTAGTTAACATCTTTCTTAACGTTAGAGTAACACGTAGTTTGAGTGATGAGGTACAAAGCACAAGAGAGATGAACGAGGATCACACCAGCTACCGGTATCTGTATTCATGTTCCCAGACCAGATCAATATTACAACTGACACTAAGCGTATTCGGGCTGAGTATACAATGTGCCAGTTCAGTACAAAGAACACTGACTCATTTTGATGGTTCTGTTGCTTGCTGCCTCACCAGACGGATGATGGTCAAGTCATTTGGCGGATTTTAAATTCTATCAGAAATGCAAATAGGTTGTTGGTTGAAACCATCGCCTTGCCAGTTACAACACACCAAACGATGACCCTTTCTTATCCAAACAACCAAACACAGTTCCAACCATCCCCGAGTTGTCAAAAGCATGTGTGAACCAGATGTGCACCAAACATTTGGCTAATTAGAGAGAATAGGAAGAAACTGGTTGTACAACAAAGTTTGATCTAAAGGCTAGATTTACGAGACAGACGGGGAGAAGTAATGAACTAGCCAAGCGAACCTGCTGAGCAAATGATGGCGTAACCACCCTCGTAGATTTCTCGTGGAGGACACTTCACGACTACTGGTTATCTTTGAAGTAAAACGACCTTCTATGAAACAGCTGAATTATTTGTTCGAGGTACAAATATTATTTGCAAAAGTTTACAGTAAATGGTAGGGGTTAAACTATTCATGATTCTGTCATCGTGTTGAAATTGCAAATACCGTTTCTGAGAAAAATACCTCTGTAACCTGTTTGATGAAATACCTTTGAATTATTTTTCCCCAGCACTTACTACTAACATTGCGACACGGTCAAATTTGGCAACACAATGAGCTTCATACCAGCTGTCAACTTCAAAGTACTGATACCCTAACACAACAGCTTGACAATCTTACATCGAATCGGTTTATCTACAAGCGATTGGTCGGTGACACTTTTGTGGGAGATCAGTCAATAAGTCAGCTGTCTGGTCAAAGTATTCAGTCATCTGGTAAATCTCAAACAGAGTAGTCCATACCAGTTAGCGATGTTTGACTCATAGGAACAGAGGATTCGTCATGAGTTTACAAGCGCTGGGCAATATCACCAATTAAAGGGCTTCGTATTCATTGAATAACTACGAGAAATCAGCAGGAAGCTGTTGTACAAAGCTGAGGTGAGTATGATCTGAGGGTTAATTCAGGGAATAACTTGCGGTTTATTTCGAACTTTTTTCAATATCGGCTGCCCTGTAACAAGTAACGATAATTGTGCAAAACTCAGTCCAAAACTCAGCCACTTTTATGCGGTTTTGGGGAGTATTTTTACACGTAGCACCCGTCTAAGTACGTGATAAGCTGTTGTACAACCGGTCACGGTTAAAGTGACGAAAGGTTAATTGGTCTTGCTTTTCGTTTAGGCAAATAGGGCCTAGAATCGGTGTTCACTGAACAGAGAAGATAAGGCTCATTACTTGTCGTCACCACACTCCGTGTTCTGCCTCTTCGTACTGAAGTGAACAGGCCAACCGAAGTCGGGTCACCCATATAGTTCTCACCCATGATGAATTAGCTTGAGTGCTGAAGTTAGCTTAAGTGGAACGGGCATTTAGAGGTCGGTGCGACTGTTTCCGACTGTCACAGATGCGTGAAGCAAAGACGGTATCTCGTTCTGTTTGAGCTTAACTTCTTTGTGAACAAATAATGTCAAAATTCGTGGTTGTAAAACGCATCGTAACAATGAAAAGTGCTAAGTTCGGTTGTGTGAAACCAGCAAAATTGAAGGTTTATCAAACGAAAGATCGAGCCAGTCCCGCTATTCAGCTCTGACTTGGAAACAAGAAGAAAAATGAAATACTGTAGCAAACTCATGCGATTTACAAAAAGACATATCAACTGAACTGCTAGTCACAACAGCATTTCGAGATGTCCCGTTGCTATGAAGTAGGTAACACGATCAAATCTACCTTTCTTGCTAACTTTTATGTTTACTCAATGAGTGTTGTGTGATGTATATTTTAATTAGTCGTTTTGTTGTGATGCTTTCAAGTCTTTTTACGCAAACCATGCTTTTCTACTTTCGTCGCATATGCATCAGTTGTATGTGAGGCAAATCCTATATTTTTGGTCTTCCGGTTAATTGACTCCGATGGAATACCTTGCTTCACGTAGTTGCAAACCTCAAATGGAACGAATTTTACGACCCGAATGATTCGATGTTGATCCGACTTAATCTGATTCATGCCAACAGTGGTTTCACCGGCAGCAAATAATGAACAGTTTCTCTCTCTCTCTCTCTGTTTAACCCTTTGAACCTGGCAAGATTAACATAATGATTAACTGTTTCCATACAGTCGCTTGTTACATCATTTGAAGTGTGTTTAATAATGTGGATCGCGTACATACGATTCAAGAATGAAATATTTGCCTGAAATTCACTTTTCAAGCGTAGACAAAAATAAAACACGTTAGACCATTTTGTGTAAAGGTTGTAATCCGACACGACGCTGCGCAATACTGGGGGAACCTGTGCTTTCTTTTGCAAGCTACCTAAATTGTTTGTTTTCTCTACGCAATTTTCTGCTTATGTAGAAATGTGGTATAGTGAACGCTTAATCGACTCATCTGAGAGACTTCAAGTAGGAATTAACAAGAGAGGTGGGACGTCCTCTTGTATTTACTTAAACACTTGAGTGAATCAAAGCAAACTTCTAGATTATTTTTTAAGTCGTTACTTGTTTGAGCCAAACGGAGACTTCCTTTTGTATTCAGTTAACACAGACAATATGAGACTAGTTATTCTACAAGACCAAACTTATAACTTCTTAGGGCGATTAGAGATCTTTTCCTTGATAACTTGTTTCACATCTGTTGTGTATCTTCACCAAGTTTAAATAGCAGAAAGGGGACCAAAACCCAACGGATGACTACACAATAGGGCACGCCTGCATCTGACCTGAAGTTTATATTGGACATATGTTCAAGAATCAACCTATCAGTCCCCACATATATATATATGCCCACAATAATTGACGTGCAGATACGTCGTATTTGATACCTTAGCGCGGCTCGAGTTTGATCATTTTTCACCCCACACCTCCAGCGACAACGTGACGTAAATAACCACCTGCGTTTATTTGTTTTACGTCCGACGTAGTATCTGACAGAGGACTCCAAACACATTTATTGACAATCAATGCTCGACATGAGTAAAGATTCCAAATCTGTCAGTATTGCCAGTGCCCGTGCAACTAACGTAATACTTTGTTAGTTGACTGACGTAAATCTTCGCCACGAACACCCCAGCAACGGACAGCGTTTTCCGGTTCAACAACATATTTTGCTCTCAGTTATTCAAAGTCATTAGTTCAGCAAATTTATCTACACTGAACTGTATTCAACTGTGTAACCGCAGGGATCCACTGGATTTGCATGACGGAAGAAATTCGAACTCACCTTCGTCAAACTTGCTTGAGCGGCAAGACTCTAAAATCAGACCGGAATTGGTGGACCCTGGCATACATTATTTTCTCAGGGGTTGAGTGGAAGTCACCGTTCCTTGACTGCGATGTAACTGGACAGGTTTGAGCAAACTTCATCGAAACCCACTATGGTCCATAATAAGCCCCAGTATTTCATAGGGAAAAGGAAGTTTTGCATTCGAATTTGCCCTTTCCCACAGCACTGCCTGTTGTGGCACACTTAGTGCTGAGTTGACGTAGATGACGATTATTTAGGTGGCACTGTCATGTACACACATGTACATAGTGTCACACGCACCAGAGTCCATGGGTTTTCCAGTTCTTGGACATATGTGTTGACTCGGTTCCACATACTGCGTCGGCTGCCTTTGGGGTTGTGCTGTTAGCATCCTAACCACCAGGAGGGCGCCACCAAGTTAGTCGACCTCCGATAAGATTAAGCAGGCGGGGGTAGGACACTGTGTACTAACCTAGGTCTAGGGGTTGAAATGGATGTTGAATGCACCTCAGACTTGTGTGCTTCATATAGAGCGTAAGTATGGCAACTGCAAGTCATCGCAAGTAAATAGTTCTCCGCCATTATTCCAAAATCAACATGCCTCTTTTCCGACTTCTATTTAATCTCTAACCTTTCGGGTTGATTCGCCCTCCTGGTGGCAGTGACAGCGTGACATACGTGGCTGCGGGCACACAGCCAAAAGTTACGATTGAAACTGTAGGACTGGTCGCAACCACAACAGCAAGAAAAGCGCCAGATTAAGGCTGTTGAAAGCTCGACCATCTGTGTTGACATTTTCTCTAATGGGTTAGTTGGTAGACAGTTGAGTGAATGAGTGTGTGCATTGTAGTTTCATTCTTTCTGTTCACAAAGGTTTGCACCTTCAGCCGAACTGACCAACAGTCAGTCAGTTAGCCAGATACATGCCCACCGGGGCCTTTTTCACAACGCTTACCGAAACTGCATGTCATGGGTGGGTGAGCGGCTGTGTGGTTGGCTGAAAATGTCCACTGAAGCATCAATCAAAATGGTTTGACGTGAGCTGCTCCTAAAGTAGCCGAATGAACATTCCATGTATAGGGCAGAAAGAAACCAAACGTATAACTGCAGCCTCTTAAAATATGACCAACCCACAATAAAAAAAGCTAGTTACAAACAAAACATGTAGGACTGTCGGAAACATGTGGGACCTCGTAATCAAGTTTTCATTTGCTTCTTTAATTGGACTGTGATGAAGGTTTAAACTGATATCTACACTGGTTGATCCATACTGACACTAAACTAATATATACATATATATACAGGCCGAATTCGTGATTTTCTGAATTCACATCGATCATTTAGCAAGAATCTAATGAAATTTCGCAAATAATTCGACGGTCTCTGACTAATATGTAACCGGCAGTTGAAAGATCGAAAGACCAGTAACATTCAGAATCTAAATTAAACTGCAAAATTGCATTTCAAGTCTATCGCAGCTTTAAAGTTTCTATCAACTCCGTCAATGTAGTGTTCGTCATAATCACACAAGCTGGTAAACAAAGTGAAAGTAGGCGCTGACAGGTTTTCTTCAATCAAATGTTGAGTGCAGATATGTGGGCGCCATTATTGATTACAAGCTTTAGGTGCCATTTAGATATGATCGAATGATTAAGCCAGAAGCTTAGTGGTTCTAAACAAAGCATCACCACATGTGAACGGTGAACTCATTTAAATTTCTGCTTTTCCAGTCCTCGAAGTTTTGACCACGAGTGTCTCTTTTATCGTGTCGGTGGATGAACCGCCTGGGAATTCAGTGAAGTGGATGTGAGAAACCAAAGTTTGTTGGCTGAAAGTTATCTGACTAGTGAATAAACTTGATATGCAGAAACAATAGTTAAGTGATGATCTCCACTTTGCATCGGTGCAAAGCCTGTAGATCATTAAATAAACCGTGTTAGCGATTGAGTGACTAGTCACTTCTAACATTAACGAGGATAACCGGAAACGACAGGCCACTGTATCCTTCTAGTTGGGAAGTTATCTTCAACATGACATGAAAAACGCGCAGAAGTAGAATACTACTCAAATTGTATCGTAACTATAGCAATTAGATAAGGCTTTTGGCTAATCCATTTAAAAATAATATTAGATCCGAGTTTCGCTCCCAAGAAGTTAGACAGAAAAATGATCAGATGGAAGTTAGTGTCGATTAACCACCTCGGATCTGACGTGAGAATTTAACGGTTTACACTCGCAACCTACTCTGATGCTGCAAGTGTGAGGTGAGTGGAAAAAAAAATATTACTTTTCCATAACATTTAATCAGGTGACACCCGCTGAACAATTAGCCGTGCAATGAACTCAGTACACTTTCACCTAGCCTCGCCTGCTGACTGCCAAACACACACTTTACAAAATATTGAACTAGATAGACGCTTAAATGTAGATAAGATTATCCGTTTTGATAGGGAGTGCCCACTTCAAATGAGTGCCCCTGAACAATATCCCGTGACACACAGGAGACGTGACCAATATTGTTTTTCCTAATTAACGCTAGATGAGGTCGACTAGTGATAGCCAGGTGGATGTCAGAATAATCTAAGTAGCAAAAAACATTTCAACTAATCGCCCAGCTAATTGCTTCTCGTGTTGGTTGTCCGTGTGTCTAGCAGGCTAACTGGCTGGTTGGTTTGAATGTTAACAGTATAGAAAAGATGTGCACCGATAAGCTGTTACAGGAACAAGGTCGTCCTGTGCAAATGTGCTTACGAAGTCTAGTTTTCTTACATACATATAAGAAAATATATATAGCTGACAATTGACTTTTGGCGCCAAAATTTGCGTATCAACCAGTGGAGCTTTCCCAGAACAAATGTTAATTGTGCTAATATTTGTTGTGATTGTGTGCAACGACAGGGTTAGAAAAATTAATGTGAATCACGACAGTGAATTTCCTGACGTTCTTGTGAATTCCTACGACCAAATATTGAGGAGTAATGTTAAAAATAAGACAATTTATCTTGTATAAAACATTCGTCTCCTGTGACATTCTGAACATACTGCACTTTGGTATTTGAATGGCATTTGCGTTTGGCTGGTTCACATATTGGAACACTTAGCCCTTCAATAAAAACTGTTGTGTTTCACCGGCAATCCGAGTTGTTGAGGTTGAACCATTAGGTAGCATGGTAAGTTTCTGAATTTTAACGTGATCCACTGGGAAAATCTTCTGGGGCCTCGGATGGGTTCAAGCCAATGAAAGGAACACATTCTCTCCACGTGGTATGTTCTGTTCAAGCTGATCTAGAAAGCCATACTAAGAACCCAAACGTTTTTCAGTTTTTCGTTAATAAACAATGACAAGCACTCTGTTGACACAAACTCTGACAGGAACGTTTGTTCATAGACAAAGAAACTGGTTGAAGACTCTCGATAGTAATGACAGTGTTTCTTTACTATAGACAAAGTTTCTTGCTTAGGACCAATTTAACATTAACCTATTGAAAATCAAATCCAAGACTATCGTGGTAGCCACATAAAGTGATTGTTTTCAACACGACAGTCAGATTGTAAAAATTGTTCTTTAAAACCAAAATCATACTGTTTTCGATAGCCATCTTTCACATCCTGTTGTTAAAAGGATGAAGTAAACTAACTTCAACAAAATAATCGGCTTCGTGAGATTGGTCGTTTAAAATTTAACTTGAAAACGGATATTTTTATGTTCAGACCCCACGGTTACCTTGGTCCCCTTTAGCCCACATAAAACGTCCGAAGGTCGATTTTATTCCCAAATTGTTTTCAAATTGCTAACCGAGTGAACAGAAACTAAAAGGAACACAGACTAAACGTCGCTGTATGACGTTTCACCACAGATGCAGGTTATGTATATGTATTTATGAGAACATTGTTACAAACTATCCTCGCTCGTCTGATGGCTTATCAGAGATACTTCAATGCAGTTTCTGTTGAAGTTGGTTGTGATGAATTGTCATGAAACCTGAATGGAATCACAGTTGATGCTTTGTGCGCATGTGCGCATACATTCGTCGGTTTGTTATCTGTGTTGGGTTAGTTCGGATGTTGAAGCTGCCAACCGTGATTCGCTTCTCCAAGTAACACTGCGACTAGTTTTTGTGAATAGTTTCCTGCCAGACAGAAGCCTCTTGTTTCGTAGGGTGAATTGGATTTTATTTGAAGTAACTGTACTACCGCCTGAAGGCAAAAAAGCTACCACATAATCTCATTAATCATGGTTATATGTTTTACTATAGTTTAAAATTCTTTTGAAAACCGAGAGACAGATCGTTCACTAGTCTGTTGATTAGTCGCCCCGTATCATTTTCTTTTAACGTAGATGGCGCCAATGAAAAATTGCATGGTAAACATTTTTAATGTTATCTTAATGATGGTTACTTTACTATGATTGTCATATAAAAGCTTTTGCACTGAACCAAATTTAGCTTTCCCACATACAAATCCTACCATAACGGAAGGTAGGGAAACGTGATGTTTACTGGAGCTGAAAATCAGTTGAAACCGGACTAAATGATAAGGTTGGCAGTTGTTCAGTGATAAAAGACTGTTTACTGTTCATCACACGACTATCGGTTGGAACCAGGAATTAGAATATTGTTTTTGTCTACGTTTTGAAGATCTGACAGTCACTAACCTCCCAAGTGGTCCATTATTTCATGTACTAGAACAAGCATTGTAGTGTATACTGTGTAGCTAGACTTTATTTCAGATAATCATCCATTGCATGGCCATGATCAAGGTCCCGTCCAAAGCCTGTCAGAATGGTATAGGTTCATCAAAAGACCCGAATGAGGTGTTGAAATAAGCGGAGCACATGTTGCGAATATTTATGTTGAATTATAGGGAACATTTTCTTAGTCAGCTCCGCGATCATGCGTTTATTCTATGGAGTTCCTGAACACTTTGTAAACTGGTCCAACAATTGAATGGCCGTGACAATCAGTAAGGAATTATCTAACTATCTGATAAGTTTCAAAGAGATAGTTAGCTTGCATATCATCTTCCGCCTTATCCGTCGAGTAGAAGTAGTGTGAAGTAGTAACAGGAGAGGTTAACCGACATACGTTAAAATTCAACCCGATTTTACCATTTCTCCCCCTTTCACGTAGAAAGTAATTTACCATCAATGCACGTTTTTGTTATGGACAAGGGATTTTTCTCATTGATAGCTGCTGGTTATCAAGTGGCTGGTCACTGATGCTATCCGATTCAATCTACAGCATTTCATTACCATACTCAGTATTTTGAGTAAAATCAGAGACTTCCACTTGATCGAAAATCGATTTTGGCGATGTTATTTGACCAGAGTGAACGGACATAAATTGCAATTATTTTTGAGACTGCTGGGCAATCTCAACATCAATCACACGTGTATCAGCTGGAAGTTTATTTGCAGTAAGTTGGTCCTGCTTAGTATAAAAGGTCTGAATATTTTTTGCTTGGCTGAGAGTACATGGTTCCGAGCTTGGATCTTAGTCGGACGTATATCAACTCATGGCGGGTGAAAAGATATACACTATTGACGAGCTTCAGTCCAAGTGAAGACTGAACGGTCCATTTGACCGCGACAGTTGCGATCTCACGTGAGTGGTAGTCAGTCCGTATCAAAGTTGGTCAGTCGAAAATGATTTACTTCGACTGCAGAGGAAGTAATAACATTTAGTCTATACAAGGTACCTTCGTAAAACCAGCCTATTTTCCTCTAGGCTCAACTGGTTTATTATAAACGAAAGAAAAATCATTGTTAACATGTGTTAACGTGCACCGTTTGTTTGCCCGTTATGAATTGACCCGTTTTCATGCAACTGGATTATGGTCGTTATAACAACAGTTGATATTAAGCTGTTACAATGAATTCGCCGACGAATAGCTGAAAATCAGGTTGTGTGATACATCTTGTTTATGACACGCCGACTGATTTCTTCCTCTTGAAAATAATTATTGGTAATTGATTGAAACGAGTCCACTGTGCTACCTTAATGTCGCTCTCGGTTTCATTCTGAGAGTACGTCTAAACTAAACCATCAGTATTTATCTGTGCACGCAATAAATAGCAGAACATGACCTGGGAAAGGGAAGACATTACTTCAAACACCGGGTACGACATTTTAAAGGTAGATTTTCAGACGGCAATAACAAGAAGACGAAAGGATTTGGTGAAAGTTATGTCCAAGCGAGATGTTCCAGTCCAGTCAAATAAAGTCAACTCACATACAGAATAGTTGATGATAGAGATATAGTTTGTACGTAGTCAGGTTCCCTTACGCGTCTTTCTGTTTTTTCCCTTGCGCCGGGTTTGCTCTCCTTCGTATTCCTTATGGCAGTTAAGCACCAGAAGAAACCACCGACAATTTCGCTGCTATCGTAATATGTATGTCATTGAAGAACTACGGAGAGCCCCAACTTAACCTCAGTTTTTGACCATGGGAAGTACGTAAAGCTGAAAGTGATTTGTTGGTAGCACATGTTAATACTGCATTGACTAGTAGACTGGACTTTGATTGCGTTAATTCCACATGCATAAACCTAACTCAGAGTTATGTAACATAGAGTTAGCGGTTCGTCGAAAAACAATGCGTGGATATAGGCTAGATATGTTTTCTCCTGAATAACAAAAATGTATACATTAAGTTAGAAAGCATAATAACCTGTAGTTAACGGTACCCAAGAATTTCTGAAGGTCAGTTGGAACTTGGATGTTGGACTAAACACAGCCCACAATTTATTGCAGCTTACATTGCGGGAGTGTTTTCACTTTCCTGCAAAAATAATTCAAAATCTTCGAGGAAATCAGTACTAAATCTGGGTTTAATGAAATGATGCGAACCGTATTGCAAAATGATGTATGAGAATCCGCATATTTCATCTACCCACACAGTGTGGTTTTTCAACGGCCAATTACGATTTACTTACTTTCGTACAGCAAATCAGCGTTGAGCATTGAGATTATCTTTTGGAAAACACTCACCACATACGCGAGGTTTCACCTATATCTGAAGGACTTGTACAAATTTGGACGAGAAAACCACAACGACTTGTTTATCAGATATGCAGTGGATAGCTTGTCTACATCCCAGTGGCTATAGAGGATTGTGGTTCCTGAGCAACCCATTTGCCAGCACATTGCTCTCAAAACTTGCAGCGGTCCCAAAACTTTTTATTTATTCTGTCCAGAATCGGCTCCAATTATGAGAAATTTCACCAGCTTTTGGCATTTTTGGTTTGCCGATGAAGTAGAGTGTCCTAATCGCCAAATAATGAAATACTGCTCTGACATAACTACGTAGGACTCGCTTACTCCAGAATACTCCTCATAAAATCAACGTCACGCAACCGAATTTGTTCGCATTACCATTAATCAGTTGTACAGAGTCTGGATTGGGATCTAAGCAGCAATCCTTACCATTGACAGCCGGAAATAATATCGTTGGCCATCCCACGAGCATTGTATGCGATCCAGTTTTCTGTCTGCCTTACTCATTTGCATTCCGTTTGACGGGTACGTTAAGTTAACGGTATAGACGAACAGTACTGATAAGTATGCTTTATTTTCTCCTGGCTATGTCTAGCATGCGTGTTTTTGCGAGGGCCATTCTCAACAACTGGCGTGAAGGTTTGGAAAGTTTGAAGATTTACCCGTTCATATCGGTTTGAAATTACTCGACAGTTAACTGTTCCCTGATACCGCATATCCGAAAGTGGCAAACGCTTGTATTCTGTGAAACATTTGTTTGTAACAGGTTATGTTGATAGGAATTCATGAAATTTATCGCATACTGAATCAGTTTGACGTTGCCATTTGCTATCAAAACATGGACAAGCTATCGCAAACTGAAATTCACGTATGTGAGAGTCGCTGTCATAAACTGCTCAATCTCTAACGTGAAATCATGTACTGGTAAGGATCACAGTACTAACAGTTTACTTGAATCCCACATCCGGAAAGTACAACTCAACACAATGATCAAAAATGGAAGCATAATCTTCAAAGAATCGACTGGCAAGAAGACAGTCACATAAAACGTTGACATTTTCCCGCAAAAACAAAGCAATGAACGCAAAAAGTCAGCATTTAAACAAAACAAGTTACAGTCAATGTTCATGGCTTCGACGTTACTGATAAGATATGAATGTCTCGTAGTTCAAACATTTCAGACCTTTGTACAGAGTTTAGAAAAAAAACAAACCAATGAGTAAGTTTATTTTAGTTGGATAAAACTTCGGTATATGAAGTTTGCATAATTTGCTTATTCCCTAGAATGCAGGTGGATTGATGCCAACTGGTTCCGGTTTGCAATGCAGCTATTTTTCGGCTCTTCTCAAGACTAATGCGTACAGTTTCCTGACATTTAGCTTTCCCACCACACCTCAGAGAAAGCTTGACCGAGTTTCTTTCGTTCATTTGTGTTTATTCCCTTATCTGTTGTAGTGACACAAGTTACGTTTTGAGGAACACAAGGTGGCTATCGGAAAGTACTCGTGATAACCTTCCGAAAAGGTTTCACAACGGCTGGAGAAAGTCCATTTCCAACGTGACCGGATTTTCACTTAATTGACACTGGTCATCAAATTGAGCCGGATGAAGCCTTCCGAGTCATCTACAAGGTTCGTCAAGCCCACTCCAGAGCTGTCAGATTGCGACTGTTATCAACGGCCGAGGCTATTGCCATCAGACTCTACAACCCCTGTCTGTGTGCCCAAAAACAGTTCGTGCAAACTTTACATCTCCCTTGGCCAACTATTCCACAGCCACTTGAAACCCAAGCAACCATGAACCGTTTGACACCGACGAACGCATGTCTCATGGCAGGCACGAGTGACAGTGCCACACATTCATCAACACACCCCCTCCAGTAGACTGTGATCCGCCCCATGTCTATGATTTTAATGACCCATTTGACTTGCTCTAATTTTTCTTATATAAAACGCATGTACCCTATGTAGTTGTAAAAGCCCAATGAGAATTACCTAAAACGGCTCTCCACATATTTGACATTTCACAAACGTTATCTGTTTAGCCGTTAATTCTGAACCCTGGTGCATCTAAAACTTTTACGGTTGTTTATCAAAGCAATTCGGTTTGCTTAGCGTAACCACAGAAAGACTTTTGTTCAAATTAGTGAATACAATTGACGATTACCCTTAAGATAATTGATAATACGATAATGTGATTAAATTAGGTAGTAATCTTTTGCTATTCCAGTGTCGTGTTACTCATGAAACTACCAGTGTTGTTGTTAGGTGTAGACATGCTTGCGCTGTAGATGTCACACATGGTTTGGAGTCTTACATGATGTTCAAGACAAACATGAAGGGAAGCAACTGACAGAATGCACCAAACGAATATTTTTGTAGACCAGAATGGCTGATGAACAGTGTGTTTCAGTTCATCATGCAAATCCATGAGCATTCTCCCAATGTTTCCTTATACATCACTATGTAGCTGTTAAGGACTAGACTTGCTGTGTATTGGGAAACTTTTGGTACACTAATTAGGCGTAAGATAAACTGCCGTTTGTTCACAATTACGGGAACCCTGCTGATTGTTACTTATTAACCGCAACTCTGTGTCCAGCAACTGCCTAGCTTACCTCGTAATATGTGGAAAATTGAATCAGCACTGGGACTGTGCGTGTTTTTGTTTTCTGGTTGCAATCTTTAGCATTTTGTGTTCTCAGTTCTTTCATCACGCCTTGTGAGACTGATCAGATTGCGATAAAAAGAATCGTGTCAAAACTCGTTTTCCTTAATGGATTGCACGCAGTCGTTTAAGGATCGGTTATCGCTGTTTTGAGTTCTTGTTAAGGCACACTGGATCACTTTAACTGGTTTGATCAATGAGGCCGGAGTGTCTGAGTTGTAGAGAGATGCACACTAAGAATATAGGGGTGCGCACCACTGGTGAGCTCTATGATGAGCGATGGTCATGCTGGAGATCTCGTGTAAGTGAAAGCATTGATCAGTTGTGAATCGTACAGTTCGATCCTGGCTGATTCGAACGATGAGGTAACCCAGCTAGTTTGTGAATCTGCTAACAAGAAATCGAACTTTATTAACGGGTTGACATCTGCGAAACAGAGCTCAGTTAACTCTGCTCACTGGTTTGGAATTCTGGAAGTTCTTTATTGCCTTTGAGATTCTACCATGTTTCGCTGTGTGCACAAAGGTTTTAATGCAATAAATTGACTTTTTTACAATGATTATTACTCGCCAGTTGTTGATTTCTGTCAGACCTATTTCTTCTGACCAATTTTTTATACCTACGAGTCAGACAGGCGGTGTTAATATCACGTAGACTGTTGGGAGAAGGATAAACTAATCTACATCGCTTAGCAGTATACGACTGTCCTACAGATGAGCAGCCAACAGCAAAATCCGAGGTTCAAACCATTTCACGACAATCCCAATTCATAGGATATGCCATAAAAGATCTCTAAACCGAGTCAAGCTAACAGATGGTGCCCACACAGATGCGAAGTATCTTGCTCGTCGGCACAAGGGTGTATGACTGTTTCAAGGCAAATCATTCGGCTTTATCGTCCTAGTTTTTTGACTTCTGTGGTCCACGTCCGACATCAGCCAATTGACAAACAACATCTCAGAAACTGAAAAGCAGTATACGTCTAGAAACTGGCATGTAACATTTAGTACAAATGGACAAATCGAGAAAACTGCGAGTGCTATCGGGAACGTACAAACATGTTAATGAAACTATAGGATCAGGTCACACAGGAACGATAGCTTGAACGGGAGCCGGTTCTGCTTACCAGAATCACGTTGATCCCACCAATTTCGAAACGGATTCCTTAGTTTCAAACAAACAGTGGCTGAATCGAAGGAAAAAATGTGAATTACTAAGGAGTAGCAACATCGAATTCTCATAGAATGTAGCAAGCTGAAATGCAGGTAAAACCTAGCCCCATTGTTCTTTGTATAAGTCATTTCACTCCGCGTCAAAGAAAACTTGACCAGGTTGCTTACTAGTGTCAAGCCCCCACAAATTGTATATGCAGTCTTTGGCAGAGAAATAACTGGGCTAATTTGGCTATTGTCAACTAACTTGGACTCCAGACAAAGAGCGACGTGATTCTTACGCTGAAATAGCTATACCTTGTGATACACGTATTCGTCGCTATTCACTGATTGCCCGAATGGCCCTTGCCAAATGCCGCCTATCTTTTGATCAGTTTTTCTTCATAACAACATCCCACTTCTATCATCTCATCGTTTGCCCAGACCGTATACTCGGATTACTGTACACGGCTGGTTGGCAGTACATTCCGTATAAAATTCTTCCTAAAAAGAGCGATGGTTTCGTAATCT
>LOND01007964.1:0-11064 GCA_014220965.1 Paragonimus kellicotti | reverse complement strand
CTTCAAATTTTTTCTCTTTATCAGTTTTCTTGTTGTGGAGTCCAATCAGCAGCTGACTACGGTATGAAAGGAGTGCCAAGAAGTTGTGGCATATATACCTCACAGAACAGTGTAAGTCCGTCATTGTTAATAGTGTGTCATACATTAACTATTGTTCTTTGAATGGAAGCATTCGACACTTACTTTATCGGGATATTATCCCGGGACTTTGTCACAGAGTTATGTTAGATGTAAGTTTTGACACATTTCTGTGTTCTGTATAACAATGAGGAATTCATTTAAAATGTAATATTGCCAACTCCTACAATATGATATATACATTTAGAAGACTACCTTGGTAAAAGTTAAGTTCCGATAAGGGATTCAAGCCTACTTTTGCCAACTTAAGGCTATTAGCCAGTCAATTTTGGGGATTTTAGATTAGAAAGTTTGGCTTTACAATTTGGCCATCAAATTTTCGAGTAATATATAAGCATTCTCTAAAAGTCGAATTTCTGATTGGCTCGCCTATCAACGATGCAGCCATGTATGTAATTGTAATCCACCGCAATACTTTAACACAGTTGAAGCTGTCTGCGCAACTTGGTTTTTATTATCAATTTCGTGATTCGTCTTAAAACTGAATATCCTTAGGTTGCATAACTCTTCTGTCATCAGGTTCCACTGGTCACGTTGCGGAACTCTAACTCTAACAAGGTTGTTGATTCGGTCATTTTGTCTTCGATTTAATAACATTCCTCGGTTTGATGGATAAACGTAAGATCTGATACTGTAAAAGAGATTCAATTAGGAAAAATGCGGATTTCGGCTGGATTTGAACCGTCGTCAGTTACAAATTGCCCAAGTGTGGCAAGCGCTCTACCAGTTGGGTTAGGAAGCCACGCTGAATGCGCAGAAACGTCACAGTTGGACGATGTTACGCACCCGTCTCACTGTCTCCTATGAAATCCACTATATGATCCAGATGGTCGACTGCTCCAGCAAGATTTCTCAAGCAGTTCACGCGAGAACCCACCAAAACTAAATGTGTATATAGAAAGTGTATTACACCTGTCTTTTGGCAATTGTGATCATTTGGATCGTTTGGTAAATCCCATGAAACAGTAAGATGGATGATCAACTGAGTCCAAACATGTACTCGTTAAGCGTGACTTAAAACACAAGACCACAATTTATGATAGAATTAATCTGTCAGTGGACTGACGAGGCAACGTTTTAACAAAGGCTGTGGTTATGACCAGAGAACCTTTAGTTCGTTCATCCCCTCAAGGCTTGTGTGTAAGCGAACTTGAATCGCCGAGATTATTACCGTTTTTGAAAAACATTCCATTGTTTTAGTTAACGACCTTAACATCGAACTGGCTACGACAGTGAATCAGAAAGTCAGAGATACACGGCTTCGTGGCGGGAGCATATAAATTCCGTCTCACCTGTTTCGTATGATACGAATCAACTGTGTTGTTAAACGAAAAAGAATTGTGACTTTTCAATTCACCTTATGTAACAATCACAGCAGTATGTCTCTGTATAGAATCTCCAGAGGATTTTGACTAGCCACATCAACGACCGAGGAAGGGGAAGTATAGTAAACACGATTAAGAAAAAATTACCGCCTGTTGGACATATTAGGGCGTTCTTTGAATATCATTTCTCGATTCATCCAATGATGATCTGTATGTGATGGGGAAAGCAGTTGCCCGATTGGAAAGCTGAATATGTTGTGACAGTGTCAACTGTACATTTTGGGCCAAACACTTATGTGGTCAGTCTGTTCAACATGATGTTTTGTGGAAAAGTGCCGAGTGCATAATTTTACTCCCAGAAACCTTTCAACCGAGTTCAAAAGTAGAAGTGTGCTTCTGTGGCTCGCAAGTTCTACCAGGGATCTGAATTAGTCAACTTTAAACGTTAAGAAATCTTTCAGGGAAAGTTATTGCAAGTCGTTTTCAGGAATACGTTATTGTTTGCCGCGGACAACCGGTTGATGCTCTAAGGAGAAAAGAATTGTGAACTACATGGATGATAAATTGTAGATCCTCATCCATTGCAGTCTTGAGTTAAAACTGGATTTAAAATTGCGTGAAATAAACGGGTTTTTATGGCTAGCATAACCACACAGTCTATCAACCAGGTCAAGTTACACTATTTCGGTTTGACTTAAGATATTTCGTTTGGCCATTCCGTATGCTTCTCTGCCCAGATCGACAAATCTATGCAGACGGAAAATGCACGTGATCCTCACTGACTAAATTTAGCTTGTGTGTTAGGGTTGTTCCCTGGTGAACTTAACAGAAGATGTGCTAAAAGTGCATCACTATAAGTGATAACAAGAAATCCGGTTATTTACAACAAATTTTGGATTTGTCGTAAACATTCCATGGTATCTGAGGTTGACGGTAACGGCAAAAATAGAAAGAATGATTGAGAGACTTCACTCGTGTCACTCCAAAGTGAACCGTATCGAACGGTCGATAAGAAGCAATCATAAAGACTTGCAAACTAAAAATGGCAACTGAACGTTCAGTCATCGGGTATGTGTGATGTCTGGCAGGCGAAAGGAAGGTATCGTCGAGTTGGTACAGGGTACACTATAACCTGAGTGCACAGATGCTTGTGTGAACGACAGAATGACTGAAGTGCCAAACAAGCCAGAGAAAAGCAGTAAGACAGGAAGCACTTAAAATCCTCCGATTTTTGTTTTCTCATGTTTGTTTGTGTAGGAACGTACATGGGCACACACACTTGAACTAGCTTAAGGGTGCCAACATTCCTGTTTGTTGAACAAAATAAGGTGGTTTACAACAAAAACGACCAATCGGCGGTTGAATGTGATCCCCTTTGCAAATCTACGTACTCCCTGCCGGCAGAAGACGTCTGTCTGTCGCTGATGGAGAGGTGGCTAGTGAACATGCGTGATCTATCTTGCCGCGTACTTGGGAAGCATGGCCTGTTCGTGACAGACTTGTGGACAGTCCTGCAATTTTCTTCTATAACAATCTCTTTCAGTTAGCCTCATCAACTGAGTTGATCATATGGTCAACTGAACTGTTCGCCAACACGTTTAAAACATTTCGGTCCCACAATACAACTGTACAGTCTGCGATAATTGACTTATGTATTCCTTACGCCGGCTATTCATCGAATCGGAAATTTTCCTCCGAAACAACCAGGGTTGAGGGAAACCAACAAGTTGTTACACAATTCGTGCTCAGGAAATATGAGGCCCTTGACTATTTCGTCAGAGTAAGAATTCTCGCACTAGAACCAACCTCGTCTTAATTGTCGAGCATAAATATGCTGTTGTAACATGCAAGCCAGCCGCTTCTATTCTGATTGTCCGTCGCACTTACGGACCGATTTTGGGGCAACGTGGAGACACCGGGGGACAGCGTTCTTCCGAAGGAGGGGTTCCAACAACAATCCTGTAAAAGGAAACAATACAGACAAGCATGAGCCAAAGGCCCAGTAAGCCATGCACACGACTTACACAAACGGAAACTAAAACGGCGTCAACAACACAGCAGCACGTCCCGTCACACAATTCAAATTCAACCTGTGCGCGCTTGCTGGTTTCGACCGCACGTTACAAAATGTATAACCATCTAACCAAGAGTATATATATATATATATATATATATATATATATGCTGGCTTACAGTGCGAAATACCCAGAAGTCACTGACCTGAAAGTTATACAACCAGGTTTAAACTGTGTAAATAATTAAGCGTGTTCCATCTCTGATTATATTAACCACGTAAGCACTTTAAAATTCATATGAGATGTCGGGTACTTTACTTTACTGAAGTTCAACCAGAAGACATCGGACATCAAGTCGACAGGTTGACAAGTTACAAACCATTACAAATATAGTTTTGTTTATTGCGTTCGATTTCATCTGCTATGTAAAACGCTGCCATCCTAGTTTGACACAGTTGAACACATGTGATGTGGAGAACAGTGAGGTGAATTACTGATCACGTGAAACACGGAACGATGAAATATACCTCCAGGTTTCCATTAGAAGAGCACAGACACATTTCCGATAATTACTGTCAATTTGCTAGTATCAGAAGAATGACTTATTTGGTGTAATATGTAACGGTGTAAGTTATAAAGTCGTGTCAAGAAATAAAGTAAGACAATAAAGTGAAGACATAACGAGAAGTGTACAGGCCATGATGATTTTTGCTTTGATTTCTTGACCAATAACGTTGAATCCGGATAAGTATGAGAGATGAAGGAATGGGAATCACCTTGCAGACAAGACAGATGAGGTGCTGACGTGCATCTGGCGTTGCAGTGTCGTTCGGTGTGCTACGTAGTATTGGGTGGTAGTTCGGCCAAATGTGTCGCGTTCGGTTGTGAAGCACCACCTGCGGAATGTTGTAACCATGTTGGTGGTTGATGAATTAAGTCCAACAACGCACAAATAATGTGTGGGTGGCAATGACACTAACGTGGTTGACAGTTTCGGAATTACTGACTGTGTAACGCGTTGATTATGAGCACCTGTGACAAGTGTTTACCGTACAAACACAACTGCATGTGTAATTCAGCGTATCTTTTGAAATATGAAGCAAAGAGTTATCAACATCGGACCAATTTGAAATACTGAATGCAACACGGGTAGATGACAAGGTCAACAAGTTAATTGCCTAACATGCATTGATAAATATACCAAAGGTGTGGTGTTGCTTTTAAACTGATAATTTGCGTTGCTGAGGGACAATCGATCAGTTTCAGAGGAGGGCATCCAAGTCTCCGCACATCCAAACATCGTTTATTTAACACAGTTTAAAGTAGGAGTGTTCATTCGGCAACCTTTGAGATGAACGGTTTGAATTAATACCGTCTCCTTTTAACTCAATTAACCTAATCCCAACCATTTGTGAATATCGTGTGAATACGCAATATGTGACTGTTTGTGAGCATGTCATCCAATCTAGTACCGACCAACTGTTTATGTTTCAACATCCGAGCGTTCCTGTGCAACACAACTGCTTGGTTGTAACGGTTTTGCCGCAATATCCGAACTACTTTGCTAGCCGCGTTACATAGTTACAGGGAACAACAGCGAACACTTAACTGATTCGTCCGGTTGCACCAGGCCAAACAAGATACACGTTATGTACGATCATACATTCACATCTATCTTGCAAACTGTTCGACTAGCTTTTCTTACCAGCCGGCCGTCAGAACAGTTTTAAAAATACGATATATTTGGTCAGTTTGTCGCTTGTCGTAAACAGATCAATCCATTTGTTAGCATTCTGCTCATTTAGGTATGTGAAACCTCGCTGTCTAGCTGACATCTGACAGGAAGCTGAATGCAGCTACGAGGTTTGTTGATTTACTTGCACTGGTCTGGCCACTTGTTTCGTTCGACTTTATGTGACCCAGAGAGATAATACTTTGATCACAAATGATTACAACTAATTGTATCAAGCACTTTGACTTCGACTAAATGGTCGGAACATTTGTCAGAGAAGCTAGATCGGTGGAAAGGTCAGGATGGCTTCTGACATGAATTAACGGCTCATGAACATCACTGATTGGGTGATGTTGTGATTGAACGTGCTACTCTAGTTCTGACAGATACCCTAAACTCAGGCGAACATAACCACTATGCGTTGTGTGCGGTCGTTTTTGCAAGCCAAATATATAGGCTGGAAGTTCCAGGTTTTGTCGCTGTCTTATATCAATACTGGTTCTGGAAACTAGATTCAACCAGGTTAATCAACAGATTATGGCGTAAAAAATGTGTCCAACATACGTGAATTCGCTTCGGTAACTCAGTGGTTTTGTTAAATACATACCAATAAGCAAAACACAATTTTACATAAATAGCAAGAACCCAATGTTGCTTAACATCGTTTTTGGTTTAGTCTATCCATTTTTCTGTGTATTGTTGACCCAGATCACCAGAAAATCATTTGCTTACATTACAGGGTTGTCACAAAGTTCTGGTGGACACATGCAAGTCGAATTTGTCCTTGATTTGTGGTATTGGCATCACATTTCGCTCTTATAATGGTAAGTAGATTGCATAGTTTCAAGGCATTGCCATCTGGTTTTCACCAATTTTGTAATGTTTCGCGTGTAACTAGTATTGTGTTGGGTCGGACTGTACCTTGCGAGTTGTAGTGTGCCCTCAAGGCTACAAATTATTGCATTCATTGTAATTCTATTTCTAGTCAAACCATGATGCAGATTGTTATTGAAATGATTATTGATTTAACCCACAATTAGTCTGATTGCCTCTGATCACATTTGAGCTTCGTGAATATGTCTAGTCCACATATGACGAAGTAGGTTGTGTATTAGTGAACTTTCCAGGGGTGCTAAGTTAATTCTCATAGGTGTCACTGATAAGTGGTATGGTATACTCGTTTGTTATGAAGAGATCCAAGCGAGAAAATGCGAATCTCAGATGGGTTCAAACCAGCGACATGCACCACCCTTCGTTACATGGAGCATGCCCTATCAAGTGTGATATCAAGCCTAGAATACACACATTAGGACCACAATGCCCTACTGGCATTTAATTTACGCGATGAGGCACCTCAGGTCCCCTGTATTAACCGAAACAAAGTCACATGGTTCAACCGCCTGATGGATTCGTAACCACTTCCTGGCTTAATATAACTTCAATGAAACCAACCAGTTGAAGGAACCAAAAAACTGAGCTTAGATGCAACTCACTGAATTTTAGAGATGATAGCAAACATCTGCATTTGCCAGTAAGTTGACCACACTAAGATAAGAGACACGGAATACTTACTAAGCTGAGATGCGAACCATACTGGCAAAAATATATTATGACAGTTGGTAACTCTAAAGAATCAAAGATAGTGTTGGTCAGTGCAGTGCTCGTGTCTGTGAACGGCATTTTACAAACCCGGTGGTATCCTAGGAAGCATGAGTAAGTCAATTCTCGTTCTCAAGTTCCAAGGCCAAGTTTATTTATAGTAACAAAATTCACTTGAAGTTTAAACTGCTAAAAAATGAGTCACTTAGAGTTTTGCTATTTCTTCTTGCTGGAACTAAACAGATATACTGATATTCCATTGTCATTAATTCGTTTCAACTGAAGTTTCCCATTTGACTACTGTGAATGACAGTGGTAGTTTCCAAGAAAACTCCTCAACATAATTGTTGAGCTTATAAATTGCTGACTAGGCGTTGTTCCACTCGCGCAACCCTCCGATACATTGCTGCCATCTAATAACTCCTGACTATTTGGAGACTTACCATGTTTAAGAATTGTTCTGAAATCCCAGTCAAGCTGGTGATGCAGATTAGCATTTTGTCTTAAAATCAGCCCAAGATTACTAGTTGGTACTTTCACGTGTGACAGTGCCATGCGTCACACAGTATTTTGAACAAAAATGATGATTTCTAATTAACTGAGTCGTCTTCATCTCGGTTTTGTTCAATGGAATCAATAGGACAGTTATTGTGTCACTTTAAGAGAATATCAGACAATCTGCACAGTATTCGAAAATGAGTAAAAGAAGAACTTGTCGAATACTTTTCTGTGATAAACAGGCTATCTGTAAAGTTTTTCGGACAACGAAAATTGCGGCCAACTATATACGTTGTTCATTCGCAGTCAACTAAAATTTGTTGCTGTTCTGTTTTATGAGAACCTTAACAGATTAGACTTTAGAATGCGGACATTTTCTGTGAGAAGATTTTTGAATTTTTGTCCGATGACGTACGTTCTCAAGTTACTGAATGCATTATACATTATTTGAGTAAATTGCATCGAAATGCTATGGTGAGTTTAACAACTTGAATCATTCTGAATTTTGAACAGATTGTCGGGATGGTTTGTTCAATGATGCTTTGCTGTGCTCTACGAGAGATCAGTTAAACAGTTCAGATGAAAGAACTGTACCGAATGCATTTGAAAACCAGGACTCAGCTGTCCATACCATCAATAGATTTGGTATAAATTAACTCTTCCTGTGTTCATACGTGTAATTCAAAATGATGAACTAATACAGTATGCTTTTATCGATTTCTGTGTGAACCACAAATTTATGATGTGCCTTTGATTTATCAGAATTCTCCGTAATACTTCATCATTTGTCAAATTGTAATTTCTTTTCTCGGAAAGTCTTCCATTTAAAAAAATACAAGCACCATCAATGTGTGAACATTTTACTTCAGCTTTAGACAAGAACAGAATTATTTGAATACGCACCTTGTATTGTTACTAATTACAGTCGTCTTGAACAAAATTTGTCAATTTCACGCAATAGTTGACAAAAATAAAATTATACGATGATTCGGTTATGTTGCAAGTTTCTTCTGATATTTTTTGTGAAATCTCAGTCTTGTTTCTTTCAAATCATAACAAATAGATTTACATACTAAATACACGTAATTTCCGTGAACGGTAAACACTAAATTCGAATTACTAGATGTCTTACCCTAGAAAATGAAATCCATAGTTGTTTTACAAAATAATTCTCATTAGTTCAGTAGCCAGTGCAATATCTGTTGTGCAGCAGTGGATCACCGTGTGTGTGTGGAAATGATTCAGCTATTTTATGATGGCCATCCATGACCTAGTAGAATAGCACCCTCCGCAGGAGTTAAGCAGCGAACTAGAAATACATCCGTTTATTACAGGTGACAGCATTCCAGGAAATCCATCTACTTCAGTTATGCTCCGTACATTTACTATTTATCCCCTCGTCTGTAGCTGATCTATTGTGTTTATAAAAACATATCTGTTATTCCTTCAGTCATAATGGCTGCACTGACTAGTATTTCAAGATTTTACGATTTAGCCGTTGTAACTACAGTCAGCTCTAATCGCGGTTGCGGACACCAAATTTTTAAGTTAGTATGTTAATACTTATTTGAAGTGTTGTGATCACCACGACCGGCGCTGCCGTACTGAACTGTAACACGTGTAAAAGAAAATTACCACGAGAGAATCTCGCATAAAAATCTCATTTCGGTTGTCATTGCTCGAATGTGCGCATTGCCATCAGACAGGCATGTTTCAGTTTTGTCTATATGTACCGACAGAAGTGCAGATATTTGTTCCCAATGACCTCTGCCTCGCTGGGCCCCGGGGGGGGCCCCCCCAAGCCCCTTTTTTATTTTTTTTTTTTTTTTTTCCCGAAAAATTTTTTTTTAGGGTTTATAGAAAAAACAAACCCCAATTTAGACAACATTAACACCACGCACACTGGAGATCCAAACCCACGACTCGTAAATAAGCTACAGATTCTAATCCAAACACTTATCCACCAACCTATTGGCAAATGGAAGCGTCACATGAAAGGAGAGTAACCGCCGGAAGTGTGTGCTAATTAGAGACCGAGAAACCGATTTGTTGTTGTTCATACGTCAGTAACAATTGTTTATGTAGCATTCAATGGATGCCGTTTATTAGTTCGGACATTACCGTTTATTCCATCGTGTGTATTTCGAGTGGAACAATATAGGCTAGTAGGTTATATCAAATTATGTATGCTAGCGGGTAAGTAAAGCAAATGACAGGGGAAAGCGAAATAGCCCAGATGGCGCATCGATACACAATAAGTGCGTAATCCTCAATTTGGTTTGCTGCCTCCCAGTATCCAGCTTCAGCCTTTTTCGTTATCTGTATCAGTCAACATTCAGAATGCAATGGATATATGTTGGGTACTAGTAAGTGTTAATCGATTTTTTAAAATATGAAATGAATTTCACCTATTTTCTATCCAATCCCTTTCGAATAGAAGGGCGAATTTATGTTAAGTGGATAAAACTAAAGGAGGTTATAACCGCTGTTCAAAGACGACCTTGAGAATGACCGGTACTCGTCAAATTTCCCGTGAATGATGGTTAACGGGCTGGCAATCGTAAGGTCAGGTTGCTTTATTCACTGTGAGCGAATGAATACTCTGAAAGTCCACGAAATTGCGGTAAACCTTAGCAAACGCAACGCTCCGGACGGGGTAAGATAGGGCTTTGTCCAGCAGAGTTTTGTGCATGACGTTTAGTCCACGCTGAAACTGTTGATGTTGAAAGTAGGGAACGGTTAGAAGCAGTTCGTCTTTACGTGGCATTATGAATTGGTTCGAGAGTTTTGAATGCTTATGTTAGACTACGACCGATGTCAAAATGAGAGAAACAACCTTTTCTCAACCGTTTTTACGGAATGTGCTCAAACGTTAATGATGACGTTTTTCCTTGAGGTCAGATTTATCTTAAATGCTGATCTCGTTCGATCTGTTGAAAGAGCTGCAAATTTTGATGAATGTCCGTTCGTTAACTGATTGAGAGTGTTATGGAAATTACGTTTGATACGAAGCGTTTTTCACAACACTGTCCAACTGCCTTTCTCTCATCATAGTCCAGTACCTCCTGGACGTACTCACTGTGCAACTTGACTAAAACCTAGTGTGCCCCAAATCTCCTGTTTTACTTCCATACTCTCATTTGACACATTTGTTAACAAGGCAAGTTTAGTTTGTCACCTACAGGTTGAGCCATTCTTTTAATCAACTTGAGTCAACTGTGAACAACTTTCTGAAGTGTTAAAGCTGCACCGAACGAAGAACAGTTTACGTTGTGTAAAAAGCATCAATATCGGGAAGCGGGCGCACAAATAGCAAAGGCGCTTTGTACAGGTAACTTGCCAAAGAAACACATACACGAACTACTAGCCGTGATAGCTTGAGTATCCACTGACAAATAACGATATGAGTAGTAAGGGGTATTGATTTTCATATAGATTGAACATCACCCACAACTGATCGCAGCCGTCACATTCCCATAGACTTTCCAGTCAGCCCCTTTCGAAAAGAGGCACTAGACTACAGTTTCGTCTTCATTAGAACCCATCAGTAGTGCATATCCTTGCCAGGGCCTGAAATAGAACTCCGGCCACGCTTTCATGAGGCAACCGTGTTTACCACTGAGCCATTGACTTTCCATTAGGCAATACCTGATTATCATATGTGAACGCTCGACCACTTTCGCTTCTGGCAAGAATATACACTGCTGACGGGCTGTGACAAGAGCGAAACTTGAGTCTAGTGTTTCTTTGCGAAAGA